>JASPKZ010005178.1:0-47164 GCA_030220185.1 Diploptera punctata | reverse complement strand
GTCCCTTTTGCTGTCCTTTAATCCATGTCCATTTTTGTCCCCGAAGTCCGAACTTGACAGCTTTATTATTTTTAAAATGAAAGTGTACTTTTCCCATTTACACTTACATATGTATAATCATGTAGTTGGAATTAATGAGAAGTGATTTAAAAAAAACTGTAATATATAGCACTAAATGTTTTTTAAGTTATACAAAAGTGCAATTTTGTTTTATTTACTATTGTGTTTTGCGGCCAAGGGTGGCGTGAATTTCTAACTGTAGTCTGCGGCACTAAAGATTGTTTATTTATTGTTCTATATATTGTTACAACTGACCATATTATCTGTTCTCATTTTCCATTTCTTCTGTCTAAGCAGTCCTTCTCTTCCAATCATCCTCTCTTTTGTGGATTCCTGGGTATCGTTCTTCAAATTGTGTTAAGGACGTCCCTAACTCTTTCTCCCTGGTGGTACCAATTCTCCCGCTCTTTTCAGATTGAAAGTTTTGAAAGAACGAACAGAAATCGTATGCCCACATACTTTGTTCGTTATTTCATTAGAAACACGTTTAATTCATTTCTTCATTGACTTAAATTAATAAGAAAGTAGTCGAAAGAGTTATTTTCATCGTTCTTCAGATATTACAAAGATTATGTAAAATAAACAGAAGAATGGTCTTCAAGTTTAAATACACAATTTAAAAATTGTATACAAACGATTCAAATGCTGTCTGATAGACAAATAGACGTAATAAATATGTATTAAATTATTTACATTTGTAATGCTAATAAACGTAAGATCTATAAAAAATTGCGATTATTATTACTTATGATTATTGGTCGTCAATCGCTGTGGTCTCAGGGTAGCGTTGCTGCCTCGTACGCAGCGGACCCGTGTTCGATCCCGGTCGGGACAACGTTCCTGGTTGATGCTTTTTCGGATTATTTCCTCACTTGTAAGACAAATTTCAGTAACCTTTATGACTCAATCAGTCCTCAAATATCTGGTCATAATCATAATCATCATCATCATATTCGCCATGTTTAGGATAAATGTGTGTGTGTGCTTTGTCTTGATGGAGGCCCTGACATTAACTTGGCCACTCATTCAGGGTAGCCCTACATATCATTGTATGGTCAAAAAAGTATGTGTATGATCCATAGTTTAAAATCCCTCTCCTGGCAGATTGTAGGGCCCGGGTGGCGTGTGGCGTGGAAATTGTACCTATGGAGTGAGACGTTAAAGCTGAGTTAATGCAATGGAATAATTATGGTCTAATTGTTATTAATATACTGTTATAATTATATATTTGATGTTATCAAAATATTTTACTTTGTACTAACCCAATCAACTCAGAAGACGAGGTACACTCGCCTGTTATATATTTTGCAATATTTTGTACATCCCTTGGCTGGTTATCTTTTGTTAACATTTATAAATAGTAGAAGAATGTGTTTTGACCTTCACCCTAATTGTGATCTCAAGTACCGTTATATTTTGTTCGTTCTGAATCTCTAAAAATTGTCAATATAATTTACGGTGACTTAAATCCGGTTTCTGGAGAAATGCATTGAGCATTTAAACCTGAAGTGGATGGGTTAAATGAATTTTAAATTCTGTTTTTAACATTTTTAAGTTCTGCCGAAATATTGACTACGTGCAAAATTATTTAATACTACCTTACCTTTTTGTTTCATGGACTGACTAAAATTCATTCTAGGACCAAAGCTCGGAGCACTGAGATATTGTACTCGTTGGAGATGGTAAGGGTACAGTGAATTGCAACATAAACGTCTCTATACAGTACTGTGGTTTAGTTCACACATTTGGATGGTTAACATACCTCATCGACGTTTCTGGAGAGTATTCTGCTGCTTCCAACTCAACTTCAAAAGTAATATATATATATATATATATATATATATATATATGCAGATTTGTATGTTCCTCTACCCTGTGCCACACTCACTTTTTTTTTCTCTTCGTTTAAGTTTCCTATTAATGTACAAAACCGTATTTTCACTAAGGCGCAGATGTACCTTGATGTATATATAAAAAAGGAGGTTTACAATTAATAAAACATCCTCCTCTGCCCAAAGCTTTTAAAATATGTATCTTCTTTCTCATTTTTCTGTATCTTCCTATTCTAATTCTTCCTTAATTATCTCCCATCTTTCTAAATTTAGGTCTTTCCTTTAATAGGTGGAATCCATTCCAAAGCTTTTTAGGGTAATATTTTATCTGGCATTCTACGTATGTGACCATATCATTCTAGTTGCATCTTACAAAATCTAATACTACATTTGGACTTTCATTTGTTGTCTAATGATTCTTATCAAGAAAAAAACACAGAGAAAGGGGATATTACAAATGAGAAGACGTCATAAGACGTTTCCAAAGAAGTCTACAAGAATCCAGAAGTCGTCCCGGATTATCTTTATCTGAAAATCAGATATCTCAAAATTAGGCTATATTACTATACTAGTTTTCATACTAAGAATCCAGTGATATCTGGGAGAAAACATATTCTCAATCAAATTGCAGTAAAGTTTTGCTTGTAGAAATCCGGCTGAATAGAGATAACAGTACTACAATATTCGGAAATAAATTGCAATAGAGATTCGCCCTACTGTTGAAAGCGACCAGTGACAAACTTAATTCAGAAATCTTCAAGTAACTAAGAGGACAAAAAGTCTTAATATGATCCCTAGCTTGGATTCCAGTCATCTTTAACAAAACCACTTCACTCCATACATCAAACAAAAGACAATAATTGCATTTACAAAATGGTCTTCACTAACTAAATTGAGCTAGAGGATAATTTCCTCAGAATAGTTGTACATTTCTGTATTTTATACTGCAATGGGCAGGACTTGTGGTGCGAATGGGAATTAAAAGAGGAGCATGGAAACTTCTTGTAGAAAAACCGAAGGAAAAACGTCCAATTAGTAGACCAAGGATGAGGTGGGAGAATAGTATTATTTATAATTTGAGGGAAGTAGATTATACATGAGAATAACAAAATCAGGGAGACATTAAGTGTAGAAAAATTAATATCAGACATAGACAAAAGTAAACTCAAATGGTTTGGACATGTAAAAAAGAATGGAAAAGGAAAGACTATCACAAAGACTATTAAACCTCAAGTTACAAGAAAAACGACCACGAGAAAGATGGATTAACCAAGTGAAGAAAAGTCTACAAGAGAGAGGATACGACTGGGAAGAACTAAAAAGAAGCAAAGCATGAGAAGATGGAGGTGGTTGGAGGCAAATTTGGAATCGACCTTCCGTCAGGAGGACACGATAAGAGGACGACGATGATGAGATTATGCAATGGGATGATTGGAAAACAGTAGTTCAGGATAGGGATGTATGGAGAGCTCATGTTACAAGCGGCAAAGATATTTTGGGTTCGATAGTGCCAGTGAGTGAGTGAGTGAGTATAATATCTACTCGGTAACAGATCTATAACAATTTGATAACTTTATAATCAATTCCATAGAAAGATGTAATTATACACCGTGTCCCATTCAAACCTCCCACATTTTAATTAATCATAACTCTCAAAGTATGTGGAATTATGAAATGAGGTTGGTATTAAAATAAAGAGAAACTCAAAGAATTTTTGTTTTCATTGTTGCAGTTAATTCATCTGTCGCATGTTGGAAAATAATGACATAAAACGAAATGGCGAATCCTCAGCAGCGAGAACAAACTCTTTTCTGGTATGCAGAGACGAAGTCAATAATTACAGTGAAAAGAAATTACCGGAGAGAATGTGGAGGAAATGCACCTGATGGGAAGTCCATAAAGGCATGCTTGAGAAGTTTCTGGCGACTGGAAGCGTTAAAAAAGAATCAGGAGGTGCTCGTACACGTGTTTCAGAAGAAAAGATTGAAGAAATGGTAAACATGGTAGACGTGTTTTAGTGTGAAGCAATGAAAATTCTTTGAGTTTCTGTTTTGTTTGATACCGGCCTAATTTCATAATTCCGCATACTTTGTTAGTTATGATTGATTAAAATGTGGGAGGTTTGAATGGGACTTTAAAAATAGAAACCAATACTGGTTTCCAACAGTAGAAAAAGTTACGAAATATATTTTATATTAATAAGATTATATCCCAGTATTAGCGCAAACCGATGCTTGTAAAGACTTCGTTCTATCTTTAGAATTATCCCGTTGCAGTTGGATCTGAGAGAGGGTACTTTAAAACGATGACGGAGCTTCTCCACACATGGAGGGACTGAAGCACGAATTCTTGAACCCAGAGGTGGAGGACGAATCTTTAACCACATGGAGTCACCTAATTAGTAATGTGTCTGTATTTTCCCATGTGGAGCAAGGGTGCTCCCTTGCAAGAGTTACTTCATCATGCTAATACAGTTACTTTTACATCCGTCAGATCTCAGCGAGGAACGAGAAGTCAGCTTATCATAAGTAATGCCTCCAGTGATTTCCAATTATCGATAAATTCACGAAGTGACGAGTGAATTTATCTAGAGAATTTGGAAATCAAGAGTGGCATTTGTGAGGACTATTTACGAATAACATTAAGCTCTTTACTCACAAATCATTATTTAAATATAGTTATTTTAAAATATTTATATATTTAATGTAAACGGCGATGTTTGGAAACAAATGAGAAACGTTTGTTATCCTTTATTTTTTCATCACTGCAAACAGATCATATTATTTATTAAAGGATCGCAATATTATAAGAATGCACCTTAGTGGAGGAAAAAATGAAACGTATCAAACTGTTTATAACCAACATTATAGGTTATTAGTTCATTTCTGATGTTCTATGATGTAAATTGTATTTTACTGCAACGTAAATTCCTGGGAAATAATATGTTTAAGAAAGTGCAAACAGTGGTTTCTTTTTATTGTGGCATAATCAATTGCTACGAATGTTTTTCTATTATATCCCGCAAGCAGTATAACTTTACATTCGTGCACTATATATACAATCTGGTAGCCGTATTTCTTACATAGTCAGTCACTGGAAAATAATGCTCTGACCTATTTAGAATGTTAAATGGGAGGAGATTGATTTTAATATGATAAAATTAAATTGATAAAATCGAGGTGTAAAACGACTGTGATTGGTTGTAAATCAAAATTCATTGAAATGTGATTGGTCATTGACTCCCATTTGGGACATGAATTAAATAGTCACCTCAAAAATACATCCAGCAGGAAACTAAGGCTTACTTAGAAGGGAAAGGCTGATTAATAGTATGTTACAATGCAAGATTGGGAAGTGGTTTTTAAGAAGCGAGGATATGATTAAAAACATAGCGATAACAAGGTTTTTATCTCCGAGATTCTGTAAAACACTTCACAAACGTGCGTTGTACGTTATTTTTTGCGCGATGGTGTTTTCAAAATAAGTAATAGTAAACCAATATATTTGTTGGAAATATTTTCATTCATTATAAACAACTGACTAACGTTAACATTGTGACCAATGTTTATACGATAAATGTTGAAAATAATTTAGTTAAGACTACAGCAGGCCGAGTCACCAATCAGTCATAAAATGGCAGCAAGTACAAATCTATTGTCTTATATTGTTTTAAATAAAGTTCAGTTCATTTAAAATGCAGTGATTTGTTTCGTATATTGTATATTAACACTATCTTTTGGATATATGTTTGTATATACGTATTTACGTATACGTGGTATACATAAAAGGCAGTGGTTTTACTTCCCGCGCGAGGTAGGTAATATGTAATATTACAGTATAGTTATTTACGTTGGCAACCCCAAAATGTAGGATATTAAACTTTCAATCATGGTCGCCATTGCTGTAAGTATGACAGAACGCACTATTTGCAAAAATATTTCTTAGACGCCCTAATTTAAGCTTCAATTCTTTACGAGACCAAAAATCTCAGACTCGGGACTCACTGCTTATATTCCCACCCGGAGGATTTGATCCTTGGATTTTTCATCCCGTATAAACCAACGACTCCAGGCGAGTTTGAACCCTCGCAAGACCACCGAGGCAGATAGAGTAATTAAATATAATAAACATTTGTAACTTTCTTCAGGTCTGTGAAGTTCACTCATGTTTACTTTTTATCAATGTGCTAATTAAGTTTTTTTTATCCTCGTGCTTTTCTCTTTTTTGATTTTGTAAGTTAAAACAATGTTACAAGATTTTTTTAGCCTTTTTCGTCCATACATATAACTCGCAGATTTTAGAATGTGTCTATTATAGTATATTTCATTATGATATATACTAAGTTTTATAGACTTGGTGCAAATTCGATGAATGCATATTTCAATGAATAGAACTATAATCGCTGCAGCTATACCAGCGATTGCAGTCGCAAATATTGGAGCCACTGAGAGAATATCCATCATAACAAACCTATTTTCTTCTCCTGGTTGTATATGAGAAGTGCTCAGTTTCAGTCTGTTGAGAATTCCAGCAGATCTCAACTTCAAGATACTGGAAAATATAAATTTAGAAATATACTTAATTACACTATTTAAGAACGTACATAACACTGGTCGCCAAGGTTTTCTTCACAAGAAATCTGATTAGTGAATCTAGTGCATATTTTCATACTGAATTCAGATATGTAGTCAGATGTTTTCCATCAGGCACAGTTTTTTTTTGTGACAGCTAGTTTTTTAAAATGAATTTTAGCATTCCCTTCTTCCGGACTTCTTTCCGGAAAATCTTGGGACTATCTCTGATGAGCACGGTGAGCGTTTTCATCAGCAAATTTCCACAATGGAAAAGAGGTACCAAGGCAAGTGGAGTTCTAATATGCTGGCTGACTTCTGTTGGACCAAGAAGAGATATGTTCCAGATGAACAATATGCCCGAAAATCACTATGTACCACTTTCTAGGTAAGTCAGAATGAGTTAGAGTTAAATGGATTTTGTTAAAAAGTATAAAAAATGTAAATGAATATCACAGAAAACGCTTTCCTGATAAGAAAAAACTGAAATGATACTTACATTAGGACGAAAAATACTTCTAAAATCTCATATTTTTATTCTTGTGAAAGAAAAAAGTTTATTTTTTGTCGACCAGTGTAATTTGAGCATAAGAATATAAGTACAAATTATGTTTTGTGGAAACGAAAGAAAAACATTTTTAATGAAAACTTAGATATTAATTTAGGATATTTTGTGCACAATATTACTTCTGTTTAGTAACAAACTAGTTTGAAGATGATCTATGTGATTCCAATACGGAAAAAATTACATTTGCCGTTGCTTTTAGTATTTTAAAAAGTAAAGAGCAGGAGATACATTTATCAACTTAACCCTTACATGGGCGAAACAAGTTTAAGTTAGAATTATTTGAGTGCTCTTGCGAGCATTCGATAGATTAGGGATTTATTTTATGCCCTTTTCTGTCGTACTGTTTTTCGGAGTTTTTCTTATATTTTTAATTAAAGATTCGTTTAATTTGGTAGCACATATCCGATCGCAAAAAAAGAGGTTAAAGATTGCTTGGCCTTCTCCTGTCTGCCTACCTTTATTCTGATCCTCGTCGAAGTTTAGTTTCAGATGGTTTTCTTGGGTTTGGGTGATGATGAGGTGAAGATCTCCAGGTATAGTTGGTTACGTTTTGTTTTATTATGATACTTGCTAATACCCGGGGTGCGCTGCTACTCATAAATAAATGCTAATATGTTTTTACCACCAGCCGTGCACTATTCGGGAATCTGCTTATCCGATATTCTTGGCATCTTAATACTATTTTTAAGAAAATAAGTCAGTTTATTAATAGAATTTGAAATAGAATTTCATGTTGTAGAGGTAAAAACAGTAAAAGATAAATAGTGGATGAGGAGGGATAAAAAGGACTAGGTTCTTAAATTATGTGTATCGGAGAATCTAACGAAGCAGTAAGATAAGTAATTATGTGAGGATGAGTATAGTATTTTACAAAGAAGCGATAATGAATGGACGGTTCTGCGATGTATTAGACAAAGCAATGACATTGATTTTGTGATCAAATCTGCTGAAACCACAATTTACTTACTAATGAGAAAATATTCCCAAGTATGGGCTGTTCTTGGCCACGGCCATTGCTCTGCTTCCAGGGATGTAAGCTCTATTTACAGGAACAAGATGACAGCTAAGTTTTTTACGAGTTTCATCCACATCATCCAGGGAGGACAGATATGTGAACTTATAGTCCTTGCACACTCGATGTAGACCATCTTTTGTTGTTGGTGGCAATTCGATGGGATAACGCAGAAATTTTCTGTACAACTTCTTTAACAAAGGATCTTTAGTTACCTGAAACGTAATAATAATAATAATAATAATAATAATAATAATAATACAATGGTATTAATGATAATTATGATAATGATAATTATTCTAATTATGATGATTATGATGATAAATGATCATAGTAAAGATTTATGCATACAGTAGAGCATCGATTATTCGAAACAACTGGAGATTGGCGAGAGTATTGGTTTAACTGATTATTTACGAAACCAAATTGTAGGCCTACCAAGTGTCCTAGGAGAATATAAAACAAAGAAACCTTATATGTTATTAATCACAAAATTAAAGTCATTTAGCATAGTAAGTTTTTTTTTAAGATCTTTAAAGACAATAATTAGCAGCATCACTTTTTTTCATGCTTCATTTGGTCTATATTCGGATAATTGTTGAATGATAGAATGTGGAGCAGAAATTGAACCACAGAAGATCAGCTAGAATGTTTATGGACACGATAGTAGTGTAATTATTTACAAGGGAACTATCAATACTTAAATTTATTTGGTGAGATTACCATACAAGATCCGTGCGACAGGCTGTTGCCAGGCGCTAGAGTTGGGTCTTAAAATTAAGACCCTTTATTATCCTCAGTTCTGAAATGAACTTAATGACTTCGCCCCTAATGAACACATAAAACCAAATAAATCTAAGTTGCTATGAAAGTGAATAGAGATTTCAATGGAATAAAATCGATTTTTATGCTGTTTATTCATTACCTTTTGACAAAAGATTTTCAAAATTATCTCCTTCAGCTTCAATACAACGTTCAAACTGACGAAGAAAATTTTGAAACACGCTATCCAATTTCTGCCTCGAAATGTTGGAGTTCACTGTTTCTTTAGGTTCATCTAATGTTCGAGGATTTGAAAGTGTTGCTTTATTTGGGTCAGTTGCTTTAGAGAATTGACGGTAAAATTTACAGCGACAACTTTTGTAAGATTTTCTTTTTTGCATATGTCAGAAGTAAAAATACCCACTGTTCAGTGGTATACACCATGTTAAACTGAAATCACCACAGTCACAACTGAACAGAAATTCACAAGTCTGTTAAAAAAACTTCTAAAAATACGTCTGTACCTTACATTACAGAAATAACACTAACAGTCTGTTTCACCAAGAGAGGTAACTGTATTACGCCAGTTTTGCCGATATACAATACATTGCTTAAACTGGCGTGATACAGTTACTTCTGTTGGTGAAACCGACCCTAAGTAGTGGTAGAAAGAAGTTAAATGGAACCTGCTTTGCCGCCCACCCGCCAGTTCACCGACCGGGTGCTTTGACCGCTTGCCTTGCCAGGCGGTTAGAGTTGCGACTTAATCTGAAGATACTGTTTATGAGTGTCTGTAAAAAGGGACATCTGTGAGAATCATGTTTCCAACAATGCAGAAGAAATAAATCCCCCTTCACAGGTACTTCGAGATGTTTATTGTTACTTGCAAAGCAATTTGGTGGATTTGGATGACCTGCAATCGATAGTACAATATAAAAAAAATCCTTAAATTAGACTAAAGGTGGGGTGGAAACTGTAGAAGGTGACGTAGAACATTCAGGATGTACTATGGTGGAAGAATGTGATGACTTTGTTATTTGAAACAAAACAAATTATATTTTTTAGATTTTAACATTTGTATTAAAATGTTCGATATTGTTCACATTGAATTGTAATATCAACAACATCACTATATTGTGTATTTATGCAATAAATAAAAATAATACTGTAGTTTTTTCATGGTTCAATATTATATTTTTCCAAAACTAGCTACTACCTACATGATGAATTTCAAAACCAGCTAAATAAATCATTTGCCGTCGAAGTCAGAAACATCCAAATAAAAAAAATTCCCACTAAAATTAAGAAAGTTAGAAAATTCAAATTTTCAAAAACAAGTTGGTTTGTGTTATAGCTGTAAGGTACCAAAGTAACTTATTTCTTCTTAGAAAAGCATTAAGTAAAATTTGTGTTTTGTCTTCCTGTAAAAATTGACAAAATGGAAGTAGCTGTTCTTGAAAATAAACGACTCATTTGACTAACCTCAAAATATGAATAAGCAGAAGAAAATGGCGTTACTCCAAACTTATAACTGTTGTCTTTGAGGAGACCTTCAAACGTTGTAAAAGGTTAACAGGTTTTCTCAGAGTCAGGTATGAGATGAGTGCTGCAGAGTATCCAGCCAAAAGTACTACAGCTGTTAGGTATGACACTAGGTACACGACTCTACCTGACATAGAGTCTGGAGTCTTGTCGTGACCTTTAAAAGAAGAGAAGGGAACAATTTTAAGAGCAATCACATTATTATAAAAAAATATTTTTACAAGGCCGTTGAGCAAATGTAAATTATAGAGTACTAAAAACTGCAAATAAATATACTAAAACTACTTTTTGGCAAAAAAAAATATTTGCTGCTCTAACATTGTTTAAAACTTGGTACAAAGTGTCCTGGGTAGGGTATATTGATTCTTTCTATATGGTTGTCAATTTTGATTCATGTTTTATGAAATGTTTTTATTAAAGTCCTATTATACCTATTTAACAGTATATTATTGTATAGGGAAATGACAATGGAATAAATAAAATATTATATTTTCCAAAGAATAGTATAATATTTAATATTATACAAAATATTACATGTTGTTAAGAATGTGTGTTATAAATTTCATAAAATATTTATAATAAATTTGGTTTTTAAAAAACACCTCACACAATGAGGAAGAAGCCTCACCATCATTTAAAATTAAGTTTAACCAGAATCTTTGTCTTCCCAATATACGACAATCAAATAAAACATGTTTTACAGATGTATTGATTCTTGACATATAAAATTAAGATCACTCTCTCAGTTAATATTAATATCCTAAAAAGACATCCAAATTTTCCATGGCGAGTCATAAACTGTGTTTAGATGAAATTTAGAATAGTTTTTATTATTTTTTTTTGTAACACTCATTCAAAACCATACGTTGATATTTCTGCTTTACAATATATAGTACATATTATTATAGTAAACTACAACCATAACATGCCTTTGTGGCAATATAGGGTTTCAAAATATTTGAAGATTTAATGATGATGATGATGATAACAATTGGAAGAATCTTTATCGTCGCCACAACCTCATAAATATAACTTGATTTAATTATTGAATTTAATAAGCACATATGTTATATAGTTTGCTCTTGCACTCAATTCAAGACGTCAAGTTGTCGCCGAGATGTAATTAATATTCCTTCTAGAAACCATGTCGAACGCAGTTAAGAACACCTGCAACTTGTAAAGAAAGGGTTTTCCGCGGCATTACGTAATCTATGCTGACTTTGGCATTTTATTCAAAATTGGTAATATAGGTTCTTATCTCTCTCATATGGGAGGCGGTTATCAAATATAAAATTTTCTAATTTGATGTCTGGGTATTTGCACACGACTCTGAAAAGTTTCAGATCTACCAACTTAATATTTATTCTATGGAACCTTCCAGAAAGTACCGCCTCCAATAAGCTTATATATTTCTTTGTGTCTTCAGATGTGCAAAAAAAAATATTGAACGAGCAACATCATGTGGGGGTCCATAAAGTGCGATTTAATTTTGTTTTAAACGTAATAAATATTTTTTATTTCTATTATTCGCCTATGGAAATTAAATTTTTATATTAGTTACGATCCTCCGCTCTCCTGCCATTCAAAGGGATCTTTGAACTGGGATCTGGCATTTCCAACAACAATAATAATAATATATGGTGCTACGTAATGCAATCTTTAGACAATATATATATATATATATATATATATATATATATATATATATCTGCTCGTTTATATGTTTAGAAATTATGAATATATCATTAGACGTGATTTACATAATTACAATATGCGAATTTAACGAGTCTGACGTCAGGCTAACAAAAAATCGAACGTTGTGTGAAAATCGTACTTTTCTATAAGTATGCAATCTTGTGAAACATATACGGTAGCTTTTATTGTAGTACATATTTTTTGATTGACAATGAAATTTATAATATTAAAAATTAATTCTCATATTTACCAGTGATTAATATCAAACTGATAACCACTAAGGCTTTAGCCGCCAGAGAACCTCAATTGGTTCTTGGTTCTAAATGCGGCACACTGCGCAATGTTTAGATCATTGCCGCCTCTTAGTTATTGTATTGTATTCAAGATCCAAGCTTTCCGCGAAGAGCGACTCTCAGCCTTTATCTATGGTGAATTATGTGGGTCATGCAGAGCCTACTCTAACTGGCTCACTCTATTCAACATCGTGTGCTAACAAGATATTTATTTATTTTTTTAATTTCCGGGAACAATTGGAAGATGAGAGCCTCAGCTTATGGAAGTCTGTGATGGCATGGCTTAGAGAGCTTGGTTCTTGAATACCGGCATTAATTTTTTCATTTTGTATTTCATTATTTGAATTGACGATGCTTATTGTATTGTACATTATACTAAAATACTAATATTATTATTTTTTAGTATTTTTAATTTATGAAACAATGAAGTATAAAATATTAATTCCATCTTTGAATATTATTAATACAGCAAGTTTTCTATATTTACCAATATGGCTGTTATCATTTACCATTAAACCTAATCTTAACGTAGAATAATATGGCCATACTGCACAAGACTTGGATTATTTCGCTCTTTCCGTAAAATGTAAAATAAAGCTGTTATTATTATTATTATTATTATTATTATTATTATTATTATTATTATTATTATTGTGCTTTGGAATAGAAATATAATATACAGAACGAAGGAAACTGTATTTCAAGTTCTGTTACAAAGCATCTTATTATATGGGTACGAAACCTGGATAGTAAGTAGAAAAAAGATAATAAGCTGTTAGCAGTAGAAATGGATTTTTGGAGGCGATCGACAAGCATGACAAGAAGGGATAAGATCAGAAACAGCACAATAAGGGAATTTATGCAAGTTGAGAAAAACATATTAGAAAAATAGAAGAAAAGCGTTTGAAATGATATGGACACCTCATAAGAATGGAAGAAGAGAAATAACCAAAGAAGATCCTTAATTGGAAAGCTAATGGATGAAGTGGAAGAGGCAGATCTAGAGAACGTTGGATGGATGGAGCGAGAAGAAGTATGGAAGCTAGAGATCTGAGGGAAGAAGATGCTCTAGGCAGGAACCTCTGGCGACAAATCACTTTGGGTTGAAGGAGAAACACTGTATTGTGGAATATTCCTAATTTAAAAAAAATATATATATATATTATTTTTTTAATCTTATTATTATTATTATTATTATTATTATTGTTATTATTATTATTATTAACTATTACCAGTCACATTCATGGAATCAATATGTCTGTTGTCAAAACTAATTTGACTGTTGGTCAATTCTTTTGATAGGTCGAAATCGGGCTGTAAAATGTGTCTAGTTATTTGTTAATAGGAAGAGCTGAATTACCTTGGTGAAACGAAAGTTTTCTTCTTGGAGCTTTAAAATGTGTTAAAATTGGATTGTTTAAAGTTGGTGAAACAGGACATGTGTTTATTATCGGTTAATTGACAGATCCTGAAACTAACACAGCGGAACGTTTACCTCCAGTCATAGCAGCACTGCTGCCTGCGTCGCGCTGACGTAGATACTAACCGTGAGTAGAATAAAAGATGAAGTGATTGGACCATTTGCGGAAAAGTCAATGTAGATAGACTGATAAGTTTATGTAAACAACATGGCTATATGATAACGAATAGTTTCTTCCAACATCGGGAAATACATAAATACACATGGGAACAGCAACAAAAAGTCTCAAATCAATAATTGATTATATAATTGTGAATCAAAAACGTGATATGATAGTGAAAGATGTTAGAGTGTATAGAAAACCAGATTGCGGAAGTGACCATTATATGCTTTTGGGAAAATTTATATTAACAAGTAGGAAAAAACAAAAATATTGAAGTAACGGGAGACAGAATAAATACAACCCTTTTGAATGAACAAAGATATAAAGTAAGTTTACTCTATGACGAGAGTATAACATATCTTTTTCAATCTAGATTAAAACAAAAACTTAATTTAAATTTAAATAAATCTGCAGTGGAAATGTATGATCAATTAAAGGAAAGTATACATTCAGCAGCGTTAGAAGCACTTGGGACAGAAAATATAGAATTAAAAAGAAATAATGAATGGTTTAATCACGATATTAAAAAATTAGTAGAAGAAAAGAAGAAAGCAACGAAATGGTTATTAGATCACTCAGCAACATCTCGAAATGAATATATCACTTTAAAACATAAAACAAAGGCGGAAGTGAGAAGAACAAAAAATGAGTACTGGGATAATATATGCTCGAATATAGATGATTCGATTGGATATGCTAGATCCAAAGAAGCGTGGAAAACATTACAAAATATCAGGAAATCAGAAAGAAAGAAGATAAATATTCAGTTGATAAAACCATCAGAATGGATGCAACATTATGAAGCTTTACTTCAAGAAAATAGAAATGAGTTTCAACTTCAAGATACGGATGTAGAATATAAATTTGACACTCCAGAGATAACGGAAGATGAAATAAAAAGAGCTTTGAAAAAGGCAAAAAATGGGAGAGCACCAGGACCAGGAAATATTCAGAAGGAACTCCTAAAGCATGGAGGAGATATTTTAGTAATATTTTTAATAAAATTGAAATTGGAGACGTTATCCCAGAAGACTGGAATTTATCATATATTACTCCTATTTTAAAAAAAAGGTGATAAAAAACTGTGTTCCAATTATAGAGGTATAAGCGTTTTACCTTCAACAGCTAGGATTTTTAGTAAAATTATAAATTTTAAACTTAAGGAGATAAAAGATAACTTAAGAGAAGAACAATGTGGATTCCATAGTGGAAGATCATGTATTGATAATATTTTCTGTATTAGACAATTACAAGAGAAAATCCTAGCAAAAAATAAAGAACTACATATGACCTTTATTGATTTAGAGATGGCATATGATAGTGTACCTCGACAATTGTTATGGACGGCAATGAAAAATATGAATATAAGTGATAAATGGATTCATATTGTTAGGAGGATCTATAGTAATACAAAAGCTAAAGTAAAAATACAGGATAATTTAACAGAGGAATTCACAATGAATAAAGGCCTTAAGCAGGGATGCAGTTTGTCACCAATTCTTTTTAACATTTATTTAGACCAGGCTCTTAACTTATGGTATAAAAAATGTTCTGAAATAGGTATTCCTATAGGAGGAAAAGTACTGCATTCATTGTTGTTTGCAGATGATTAAATAATGTTTGCAGGGGATGAAGATGATATGAAGTATATGTTAAATAAATTAATGGAAGAATATAAAAAATGGGGACTGAATATAAATTTACAGAAAAAATAATATATGTGTTTGGGAAAGGATGTGGATGACCCCATAATCGAAACAGGGAAAATAAAAAAAATGTGAATTTTTTAAGTATCTTGGGTCAATAATTACAAGTTTAGGTACATGTGAGAGATATGTACAGACTAAAATTGCAGTGGCAAAAAATGCAACTAAAACATTACATGGAATAATTTGGAACAAAAATATCACAAAGGAAACTAAAATGAAAATTTATAAGAGCATAATACAGAATATTTTGTCCTATGGAAGTGAAACTTGGTCTTTGACGGAAGTACAAAAAATTAAATTAGAACAGTTGAATTTGATTATTTTAGAAGAAGCCTCCAAAAAACAAGACAGGATAAAATAAGAAATGAATTCCTTTGGAGAGAAATAAATGTCACCACATCGGTTGTTAAGAGGATTGAAAATCAAACGCTTAAATGGTATGGCCATGTACAAAGGATGGAAGATGAAAAATGCCAAAATATATATACCAATGGTCACCCCCTGGAAGAAATAAACGTGGCAGACCAAGATGGAAATGGAAAAGCTACGTCAGAACTATAATGGATGATAGGAATTTGGAAGAGGGAGATTGGAATGATAGAGATAAATGGAAACTGAAGACGGCAAACTATAAATGGGGGAAAGCCGAAGAAGAAGAAGAAGTCAGAAACAAATAGCAAATTGAGCACTTGCCCAGCTTAGTTAAGGAATAGCTGCTCCACACCCATATCCAAAGACTGACGCAGCTTTACAGTAGTTCGTAAATTATCCACAAACGAAGCAGGTCAATGTTCCACTATGTCAAATGATATTTAGGTTATCTTAGCAACATCAAATGTTTTATTAAGGAAAACGAATAATTAGAAAAATACTATGTTCATGGAATGTAAAATATTATTTTTTAATAGAAAATCAATTAACTATTGGCGGAAAATAGTACACGATAAACCCATTTGGGTTATTAATTCAGATATAAAGCACACATGGTAGTAATATTCACCCGTTTCTTGTTTCGGGGTAAGATAAAAAGTAAAACATGATTGTTCAATGAAAATAATTGACCAGAACTTCAAATTATTATGCAGTTACTTGGTTATGAAGATGAATGTCATTACCTTGTTGACAGAAACTTCCAAATATGTAGAACAGTACGTCATGAAATGCATAAGGATTTGCTGCTTCTGATTTTCCAACCCATTTATATGTTATCTTGTAGGTCACCCAGAGCGTGATACCAAGGACCAGCATGATGGAGATCACAGCTAACCATATTCCTGAACTGAAGGGCAACAGGAAACTGTTCCAGTTCAGCTCAAATACATCACTTCTTTTGGTTATTAGGTACTGCCTGCAAAATTCATAATAATAATAATAATAATAATAATAATAATAAAAATAAAAACAACAATAATAATAATAATAATAATAATAATAATAATAATTTTATTTATATACACAATTTTAATGTTTACACATCTTTCTGTGCCTAAAGTTTTATTTTTCTTCTCCACTCGTCTCTCTCCATCCAATCCATGTGGATTAA
Organism: Diploptera punctata; assembly: GCA_030220185.1. Classification (NCBI taxonomy): domain Eukaryota; kingdom Metazoa; phylum Arthropoda; class Insecta; order Blattodea; family Blaberidae; genus Diploptera; species Diploptera punctata. The sequence goes on along the minus strand of JASPKZ010005178.1, from coordinate 29,994 downwards.
TAATAATAATCAATAAATAATAACTAATAATAAGGCAATAATAATAATAATAATAATAATAATAATAATAATAGTAATAGTAATAATAATAGTCATATTTATTATGATCTGAAAAATCCATCGACCCCGGATGGATTTGAGTTCCGAATCTCGGAACTGGAGGGAAGTATGGAAACCACCCTAGTTTACATGAATGACGTGTGCTTATTTGAAGAAAGTATAACATGTAACAAGGTATAGAATGGCTTAAATATTTTTAAATGTTGAAATTGAAAAACATTTAGAATTTAATGATTGTTAAATGTACAATAACAGAGATGAAGGAAGTACGTTGGTCTGAACACAAAAGCCAACTAGGCGACAGACAAATAACAGGCCAAGCGTTGATAAAACAAAACTACCGTACGATGTTGTTACAAAGGCGGTTTGCTATCGTAAGTGGTTAGACACTGGCTCACCACCTCTTGATCAAATCCACCGTCTCATATCAGTCTCAGCATGTGGAGCTTATGGTCGATGAATTGAAATCAGGACAAATTTTTCTCAAGTTTCTCCAGTTGTTCCGTGTCAAAAATTTATTTTACAACTTCTCCATACTCATATCATCAATTCCATTCCATATCACATCTCAACCCTGGATCAGCATTACGCCGGACTCGAATGAAACGATTTTTTTTTTTACAATTTATAGGCATTTTCAAAGGAGATCAACTTATGGATTGTTCAGGATTGACTAACATATTGTTACGCGTCGTATAGTGACGTTTAAATTATGAGGGAAGGAGCGAATATTGGTCTCGCATTGGTCAGAATAGATTTGCGAGTTGCCAATCGCGAGTCAGAAGGCCACTCAAACCAGTCGAAGTGTCTAGACTGTGGTTCCAGACGTCTCTACCAACATCTCCTTCCTCTTTCGGGAAGATCGGTGGCTCAAGAAACTTCCGTATTTTAAAGTGTCCCGACCTCATATCCAGAAAGTTCCTCGCCGCCAATATATTTCAGGCGAGGACAGACACCAATTAGTCTTGTGTTGGATGACGATAGGTTAAGCGTATGAGAAATTGTGGTGAATGGATTCATCAGTGACTGTGAAATAATTGTGACTGAGATAAACATTGAAAGAAGATGAATTGTGAGTGAGATTTGTGATAAAAAGTTTACCGATGATTAGTAGAAAAATATAAAGTGTTAAGTGAGATTTTAAACAGCACGTGTGTTTTAATTTACGCCGAAGTAACGTAAAGGAAAAACCCTGGTCCTTTGTGACAATATCCATGTAAAATAGATATTGAAAATTATTAAATGTGACCCAAGTACCAAATTTTGTCGGTGTTCAATATTGCTAGGTATATGAAAAATTGAAATTGTTAATTTCATAGAAATCGATAAACATAGATACGTTGCTGCCAAGTTAATAAAGTTACATAGCTATATTTTACTATAGAGCCTATATGTGGGCCTAAAACTATATCGTCACTTACTTATCAAATTTAATTGGTGCAATAAAGTCCACGAGTTCCGTACGTGATGGTGACATGGTTAGGGCTTCACTAGTTAACTCCGCTTCCTTCCTCTGAATCAGACCGAGAAGTCCGTTCCAGGATCCATTTGCTAACTTCATTCCATGCACATTGATTTCAGGATACAAATAAACAGATCTGGAAAATGTTAATACATGATTATTTTGTTTTTTTTTTCACATACAGAATGCAAATAAATTAACCTAAGACATTTATATTATTAACACGTCTTGCAGACAAAAAATATGAGATAGAATACGATCACAATTGGTTAAAGCAAGGATATGCAGTATGTCCTCTACTATTTAATTTTGTACTAGAGCAAGCCATCAAATCTCTAGAAGATGAGAAAGGCCTATAACTTAATGGTATTAATAAGCTGTTAGTTTATGCTGATGATGTAGTATTATTAGGCGATAGCGAGGAGATACTAAGGACCAACACGCACACTCTATTGAATAACACTAAACAATTGGGACTGGAAGAAAAACATCAATAAAACTATCTATTTATCTTCGGGTTTTTACAACTGCTGCCGTCTTCCCGTGCCAAACCTCCAAAGTCTACGATATTGGGCATCTTCAATGGTTAGCCCTCTTGCTTGCATTACTATCTTCATGCTTTCTTTCCATGCTAACTTTGGTCTCCCTCTTTTCTTCTTTCTGCTCGGTTGCCATTGATATAGTAGTTACGGCCATCGCTCATTTTCCATTCTTAAAATATTCCTAACCATTTTAATTCCTTCTCCTCAATTTTTTTAATTATGCTTTCTTCTGCTTCCATTATCTTTCTAATTCCTTATATGTGACATGTTTTAATTTGACTTTCTGGCACTTCTGCGTAAATAATCGATTTCCAGAGCTATTAGTCTATTCTTGTAGTACTTATTGATTGTCAATAAAACTAAACATATGTAAATGTATATGCAAATATATTTTTGTGCCCATATTTCAATGTGGATAACATATTGACAATTATTAACTATTAAATTGGTAAAAGACGGGTTCAGTGCTCGTGGGCGCACTCGATAGATTAGTGACTTATTTTGTGCCCTTTTATATCTTTGTTGTTTTTAGGAATTATTTTAGTTTTCGGATTGGAGAGTCTTTTTCTTTGATAGCACATGCGTGATTGCACAAAGAAGGGTTCAAGTTTGCTTATCCGTATCCTCTCTGCCAAGCTTTATTTGGATCTCCGTCGGAGTTGAGTTTCGAGTGGTCAGCTCTTAGGTTGTTGAGGGATGATGGAAGCTACAAAACACCAGGGATGATGTAGTTGGAGCTGTGTAGCTTCATCACCCAATCTAATTTCTCGCATCAGGTATTTAAATTTGGCGGACCGCAGTCAAAACAAAATCATGGAACTATTATTATTAGGTATATTTGTAATTGGACGATTTTATACATCAACCGGTTAAGCGCCATTCTTGAATATTGAGATTTTGATGCTATCTGTTGCACTGGCTCATGAAGTAAGTGTACATATACTTTCAGCTTCGAGTCTTTAAATATAGCCTTATTATTAAAGCAAAATATAAACGTCATCAGTGCTATCAGAGATTCTATGTTTTGCAACAAACGGCTATGAAACCAGATATTTATAAATGCTAATGTACATTTTGCATCATGCATCTAAGCGGCAAATATTGCCGCTCCTTGATTGTTGATGCATAACTGTCAAACAAAGAAAATGACTTACAATATCCAGTTTTGTTAGTTTGACGTTACGATAAATAGTGAAGATTGACTTAAACTTCAAATGTATTTTACTCGGAACTTACATATTGGCGCACGGCCGGTTAATGCATAATGCCGTCAATTATTTGATACGCATTCAAGATAATATCTTCTCGTTCATTTCTTCTGTTTCATTAAATATATTGAATAAAATATTAAATAAATTAATAACCTCGATACATAAGAAGGGGAGAGAAAAAGACTGCAGTAATTATAGAGGGATATGTGTGAATAACTCAATTATGAAAATATTCACTGGCATTTATCTTTATTGATGTGTTAAAGGCATATCATAGTGCACCCAGAGTCTTGCTCTGGAAAGCAAGACACAACAATTAGTATTATAAGATTATTATACTCCAGAGAATAAATCCCAACAGACTGTCAAAAAAAATCCAGACATCGAATGGTCTACTATAGGATCTTGCTTGTCACCAACGTTATGCAACGTGTGTGTGTGTGTGTGTGTGTGTGTGTGTATATATATATATATATATATTATATATAGATATCCATCCATAGTAATTCTGCCTTCACTTCAATCATATCATTTTCATGCTATGCTTGCAGCTTTACTAGGGAATTGTAGGTGTGGTAGCTTCCCGTTGCTTTCCACACACACACACACACTCACACTCAAACTCACTCACACACACTCACACACTCACAGTCACACAGTCACACAGTCACACACTCACACACTCACACACTCACACACTCACACACTCACACACACACTCACACACACACACACACACACACACACATATATATATATATATATAATATATATATATATATATATATATATTGATGATTATACAAAGAATTGGTTAAGACACTGCAAATATATGGGAATTCAAATAGAAATATTACCTCTACCATTTACTTTTCGCAGATGATCAGGTGGTGATTACTCAAGATCCGGTTGATACATTTTTCATTTTAAGGAAATTAGAGATAGAATACAAAAAATGGGGATTACAGATAAATTACAATAAAACAGAGTATTTTTCATTGAATACAACAATTGAGCTAACATGTAAATGAGGGAAAATACGCAATGTTAAAAATTTTAAATATTTCGGATCTATTTTAGATAAAAATAAGAATTCAACTACTGAAATTGAAAGAAGAATAACTGATGGAAGACGAACCTTTGGAATGTTGAACTCAGTGCTTTGGAAAATAAATATAATATACAGAATAAAGAAAACTATATGTTAAGCCTTGTTACAAAGTATTTTATTATATGGGTCCGAAACCTGGACTGTAAGTAGCTGTTAGCAGTATAATTTTTTTAGGCGATCGAGAAGAATTTCAAGACGGGATAAAATCAGAAACAGCGCAATAAGGGAAATTATGCAAGTTCAGAAAAGAATATTAGAAAATAGAAAAAAACCTTTAATGTTATGCACATCTCATGAGAATGGAAGAAGATAGAATACCAAAGAAGATCCTTGTTTGGGAAGCTAATGGAAGAAATGGTAAAGGCAGATCTAGAGAACGTTGGATGGATGGAGTGAGGAGAACGTTGGATATACGGAGTGAGGAGAAGTATGGAAGCTAGAGATTTGAGGGAAGATGTTTTAGACAGAAACCTCTGGCGACAAATCACTTTGGGTTGAAAGAAAACCACTGTGTATGAAATATTCCTAATAAAAATAATAAATTAAACCAATTGATGATTCCTAAAGGGTACATTGCCAATTTAACCCTTAACTTCACAATGTATCTTTTTAGATACACTGATTTCAATTATTAATTTATTATTATTTATAAAACAATAGCATCAAATGATTATGAATTACTTAAGTTTGTGTCAAATTACGTAATGATGTAGCCTACAATAATAACTCAGAGTTTTACGTGATTTTGTTTTCTTTGCGGTCCGAAACATTTGAATAACTGGCACGAGAAATTATTGTTTCGCTAATTTCAGGGTTAAGGGTCAATTTCATAGCAATATATCGATAATAAATTTATTTATCACAATTAATTAATTTATACCTTCTAAAATGATTTTAAACTACAGATCCACAGGAACTAGAAGTTAAGGAACACCATTTGCTAGATGGAAAGACCAAATCTCTTGAAGTCGGAACGGGCCAGAGGGCCTAAGCTTTGATGTTGATGTTGATGATGATGATGATTAATTAATTTACTTTAAAGACTTATTACTCATTTATGAGGATTTTTTGCTATTACAGTCAAATTAATTTGATTTGGGCCGAACAGCAGTGAGAACAAGTGTAAATGGGATGCAACCATAGTGGAAAAAGTGGCATTGACTTATTAATGCACCGCATGACTGTCTGTTGACAATCTCTCTCTTTAGGCCCATAATACTATAGGAAACTTACTTGAAATGTATTGTTTTACTTAACACCAGCCATAATGCAACGTAGAAGTTCTTAGCGATTATGAATTCGTCGCTGTTTTCTTCTAAAAGCAGCGAAGATCCCTGCAAATAGAACACAGGTATTATAATAATAATGTTTTTTAATAATTTCTAACTTATATGTTTGCGAAAAGGAAATATAATTAAAATTATATAAACTAATTGAATATGAAATTCACGACCGCACCGACATAAGCTCACCACATACATCCCTATCCTGAGGTAATATTTCTCATCTTCCCTGTATAATACTTCTCTCACAAATTATAGTTTATTTCATTTGTCCACCTCAATCTGTAGTCCTACCTACTGCGAACTTTCCCTCTTTTTTTCCCATAAAAAGTTTTCATGGCTCTGTTTCATTCCCCATTCGTGCCACATGTCCTACCCATTACAAACTATGAGATACAAATATTTTTTCCTACATCTGATTACCACAATATTAAAGTAATTACTTTAGTATTTTGTATCGAATATGAACTTATTAAAGGTTGTTGGAAAAAACTACCAATGTTTATATTTTTAACGTTAAATAAACTCAACCATCTAGTCAGACTATCAGATACACTTACAGTTTTTGTCAAAATTTATCGGACATACACAAATTATTTATGGGAAGCAAACCCAGAGTAAAGTATACAGGGTGTTGCAAAAAAACACGGACAACGGAGGTGAGGTAGTATATTATTGACATATGTTGATGATTTTTAATAAGGTACCAATGTTCGGAAATGACGCGTTTTCACACTATGACTAGTTAATTATGTCTCAAGATCAGTATTAGTTCGAAGGCCTTGAAGACTCATTACTTGACAACAACTCACAGATACGGGACCTATGATACGTGGTTTCGTAAAGGAATGTGACTACAACACGACGGAGCTCCAGCTCACTTCGATGCCAATGTGAGGAGACATTTGGATACCACGTATCCAGGTCGATGGATTGGAAGAGGGGGACTAGTGCCATGGCCTCCGAGATCACCTGTTCTTAACCCTTTCGATTACATTTTGTGGGGCCACATAAAACAATATGTTTACTAGACTCCTGTACAGTCACGTATGGATCTCATAGTTCAAATCCACGCTGCTTCACAAATAATTTTAACGAGGCCAAGTGTATTTAAACGTGTGTGTCAATCACTACACCGCCGATGTACGCTCTGCAATGAGATGGGTTGTGGATATTTTGAAAACTGTATGTGACTGTGATAGTATTGTCAAATATTGAGTCTTAAAATTGAACTAACGGAACTCTTGAGAAGTTAGCTACTGATAGTGTGAAAACGCATCGTTTTCCGGACATTGGTACCTTGTTAAAAAGTGATTAACATATCGCAATATACCACCTCACCTCCGTTGTCCGTGTTTTTCTTCAACGCCCTGTATATTTATATATAAAAACCTCCTGGAGTCAGGGAATATGTTTATACATGAAGGAGAAACATCTACAACCAGGAGATTGGATGGGCCGACAAAATTGGCTATTAGGAATCAGACGATGTCAAAGACATTAATCAACCGATGATCTATATATATATATATATATATATATATGAATGTTTGTGTGTAGAGAGAGAGAGAGAGAGAGAGAGAGAGAGAGAGAGAGAGAGAGAGAGACAGACAGGCAGACAGACATAGACATACAGAGAGAAAGTGAGAGAAAATCAATATGAAATTGTCAGATTTATGATTCTTATTTTTTTCAATTCATCTGTAATCACAATTATGAACTATACAAATGCTGTACGCATCCCCTAAATGAAGGAGAACAAAAATAGTGGTTTCCATTATTCTATGCTAGAATTAAGGAGAACGCCCTGATTGTTTATATTAAGGTTAGTATATGGAAATTAGTAGGCCTGTAGGAACATTTTATCACGTCGTAGATGATGTAACAAATGATTAATCAAGCAGTGGAAGAATTTGTCCAATTTGAATACATTGTGTTGATATTTATCTTTGTGATTACACAAATATACTGATCAATTTATTAATATCCGTTCCTAATGGCAATTTATTATTAAAAACTTGTAATGGTTTGATGAATGTAAATCAGTTACAGGTAACAATGAGCAATTAGTTATTAAATATGAGAGCGAAAAAAAGGAAGCTTCCTTTCTCTTGCTTCTATCGTTTGACGTTGCTTTTATTGTCCATTCTATATGAACAACTCAACGTTAATGCTCGTTTGTTATTTTCTCTGGCATAGAAACGCTGCTTCGAGTATCGATTAAATCGTAACTCCAAGATGATTGGTGACTATTTAAAACGTTTTTTTTCCCTTCAGGTCACAGAGAATACGGCATAATTTGACCAGCCGGTGATCCTTTAATACGCCTGCCTTCGAAACGTGCATATAATAGTACCGTGAGTTGTTTATTTTCATACCGGTATTGTTTTGTCAAAGACACTTACGTTTCAAATATTAAAATCTTCTTCTTCTTCCTCTACGCATGAAAGCTGGCAGCTTGTTGAGTGTTCATCCACTACAGGTCCGGGGTATGGTGACATCCTTCCATCGTAGTTGTGGTCTTCCTAATGACATTTTCTGCTGAGGTGTCCAGTCACGTACTTTCTTCACTAATCTACTGTTCTCCATTCTATCTATGTGATCGTTCCAAATTAATCTTCTATCATTTATCCAAAGGTTTATAGGTTCAATTTCACATTCTTCTCTAATAACAGAGTTGCGAATTTTCTCTCTCAGCGATTTTCCTACGATTTCCCTTAAAACTTTCATTTCGGTTGTTTCATTGATTTGTTTTGTTTTTTGAGTTTCTGTTCGGAATTCACAACCATATGATAGAACTGGTCTTATGACAGATTTGTAAATTCTTACTTTTGTATCTATTCTTAATTTTTTATTTTTCCAAACAGTATTGTTTAAACATCCCGATATTTTGTTTGCATTATTTGATTGATGGAGGATTTCATCTGTTATTCTGTTGCTATTAATTTCTACGCCTAAATATTTGAATTTAATGACTTGTTCTATACTTTTCCATTCTATTTCTAATTTAACACGTCGTGGATCCTTGGATATTGCCATTGATTTAGTTTTATTTGTTGAGATTTTCATGTTATATTTTGCTGCAACGATTCTAAATTTGTGTAATAGCATTTGTAAATCATCTTCACTTTGTGCAATTAGAACTGTGTCATCAGCAGAGTTTATTATCTTCAGCTCTTTGTTACCTATTTTAATTCCTTTTCTAACTTCAACTTTTAGTTCTTTGATGATTTCATCCATTATTAGTGTGAACAGTATGGGACTTAATGAGTCTTCTTGTCGTATTCCTTGCTGGACTAAAATTTCTTTAGATTTACTATTTCCATATTTGATAGTTGTACTGTTTCCTGAATAAATTTATTTGATGATTGCTATGAGGTATTTAGACACATCCTTGCTTTCTAATATGTTGAGTATGTCATTTAATCTTACCCGATCAAATGCTTTTTCCAGATCCACAAAACATACGAAGACTGGGATGTTAAATTTTATTAATATATTAAAATATATTAAATATTAAAATATGTATAATTTAAAGTGATCGCTAAATATAGTTATGCTTACCGGCTCAACTGCAGTTTTGAGAACAGCTCCATATAATGAAGGTCGTCTTTCATAAAATCCAACTTTGGTATGATTCAATCCGGTAGATGGATCCCAGTTACCGAAGTGATACGTGATAAGTGGATCCGAATGACTCACTCGGTATACTTCCATCAGTGTGTACTTTGCACTCCCTTCCACGATAGGCCTAGCAGTCAAGAACTCACAGTCGAATGGTATGTCCTTATTGTTGAAAAAAACAGAAGTGTTCTCCGTTTCTAAGAATTTCAGCCATATTGCACTCTGGAATATAGTATAGAGTGAAATATTAATTTCATCCATAAAACATTTACACTATTTTTAGCAATATTTAATTTATGTTTTATTTACATATATTGAAACCTGCGAGTTTTTTTCTAAGATAGATCATTTATGAATAGACTACTAATCCCATCCATAATCCTTCCTGAACAATTTCACTCGATAGCTAATAATAATAATAATAATAATAATAATAATAATAATAATAATAATAATAAATTTTATTTAACTATTCCCTCTAATAGCTAAAGTCATTAGAGTCGCAATTCAAATCTGGGCGTAAAAGAGCTTAAAATGTTTGTTCCGATGACCATATTTATTGTTGGGTAATCATCCATCTGCACATAAAATATTTATTTTTCAAAGAATGATTTGCGAAGTTTCACTAATGATATACTGCATGCTGCTTTTTACACAATTTCGTTGAGCTTTTCTTCTACATTGCCAGGCATGACGGTAGTGATACAAAACAGTCGAATTTATTTAACTTCACAAATGTTTAAAAAAAATCCAAACCTTCTTTATTTATTTCACAACACTTCACTGTAAATAAACATATTTTCTGTTAATAGAGTGTCTTATTCACGGTTTATTTTATATCTCACTTCTCACACTCATTAATGGCTTCACTCAAAACCCTTACATGTTATTGCACTTTAACGAAAAGAAGCTGTCGCACAATTTCGGATTGCAACAGGACATGACTGTCTCGCTACCCACCTTCATCGTCTGGGAATATTGAACAATTCTCTCTGTATGCTGTGTAGGACTGGTGCCAATATGGATTCTGCCCACCTACTCCACTGTTCTGCACTAACAACTTCTACACTCCATCTACGCTACTGGGAGGCAAGAGGGAAAATGATCTCACTGCAAACCTCCTAATCTACGTTATTTTATTTATATTTTTATAGTGTTTTTATGTTATTGTTTCTATTGTGTATAGTTATTGTAAATATGTTAATAAAGTCTGTCATTTGGGTGAATGATCTGTATTTCAAGTGTCCTGCATTAAATAAAAAAATAAAAAAATATTGCACTTTAATCAGTTCCACTCGCCCATAATTCGACCACGACTGACTCTTGCTATTCATTCACACTTGCTGGCCAGACTCTCCACATCTCTTTATATATGCGACTGTAGGAACAATCTAGATGTTGCTGCATTTTAGATTTCTCTCCAATATAATGTTCGACAAACTGATTTTCTTCGAATCAATGCATCTGAATTAAATTCTTCCAGAAAGCACGTCTAGTGTGATTGTTCCTAAGTTGCACGCTACCTGAATCCAAATCCCTATTGCCAAAGGTCTTGTTGCCGCACTTGAAATTCAGAAGTAATTTGAACAGAAAATCTTTACAATACGATGGAAGAAATCTAATATCACAATGTGATACATAACAATATTCAAATGTGTATATTCGTACATGTATACATATTAAAATTAAAATGTTTTCAAATTATTTCTTCAAAATAATAGTTTTATATTAAAGTAAGATAATTGTTTGTGATTAATTTTTAATAGACATTAAAACTAAACTTGATATCTAATCCCCTTTACATAATTGATGATTGTTTTAAACTTTGTGACATATTAAAATGGTGCCATACTATATGGACCGGGAAACAGATTGATAATGAACTTTGAACTATTACTAATTATTATTATCATTGTTATTAGTAGCATTATTATTATTATTGTTGTTGTTATTATTATTATTATTATTATTATTATTATTACATGGAATATAGAATAGTCTCTCTTTAACTTACTCGTTCCAAAGTGTGATCGTGACCTTTATTTCCATCTGAAATAACATAAAGCGGCCGGTTTCTTTGACAACGTCTGTAACCGTCATTTGAAGACAAAGTAGTTTGGAGATACTTCCGGAACATCAACTTACTGACTTGCACTTTGACCAAAGAGGCTTTCAGAACTGTAATTTGAATAAAAATATTTATATTATAAAATAAACATTTGACATAGACTGCCATGTATTTTCGACTCTCTTCGAGTATTATAAAATTTATTTTTGAAAATATTTGCCAGAATAAAATAATATTATTACAAAAGAGAAAAAAACAATAAACAATGTCCTATTTCATACAAAATTTACTATCAGAGTTATACAGAACGTTTTAGAATTTCTGTCACGTATTTCTGTGAATAGAAGTTATTGGATAACGTTTTGTTGAAAGGTCCATGAGATGATTTCGGTGCTATACTGATATAGAATCAAAATTTTAAAATTGTTACTTTCCCTACAGAATAATTGACAAAGGACAATGTCTGGCGTCATCTGCTGAAATTACTATCTGACATGTCATTTAATAGTTCTCAAGTATTTTATTTTCCTGCAGGAAGTTGTTGTGGAATTCTTGCAACATGTACCGCCGAAAATTATTGATGAAATACTGTTCTACCGTCACATTTTTTTACTTGTCAACCGACATTACCTCGCCTGAATATTTGAGGAAAAAATCAAGATTTAAAACTTCTTGACTTTTAATCTATGAAGCGGAAGATTTGATTTGATCCTGTTAGTGTGTATTTTCGGACACGAAATCACTGAAATGTATTGCAGGAATTCCGAATTAGTCTGTGTAAGAAGTGTCCAGGTCATCAAGTTAATAAATTCACTAGAAACCCTGCCTATATATCGATGGCTTATTGCACACATGTGTTAAGTAAATTTTTCGGTAAAATTGAGTACAAAATCACAATTATCTGAGGCGTACATTTATTGTGCATAAGTGTGGTAACTAATTTCTAAGTGTTACTTGCAGTTTTGTCGTGGCAGTTGTTGTATTTACCATTATGTGTATTTGGGTATTGAAAATTAAGTTTTTGTCAAACTAAGAAGTTGGTATTTACAACATGTGTGCCATATATATATATATATATATATATATATATCATTTGGCGCTGATATATCAAGAGTAGAGTGAAATGAAACAGGTAAGCCACTATTTCATTGAAACCTAGAAAAGGTACTTCTAGTTATACAACATCTATACTTCTTTACCTGAACTTTTAAAGTAAATAAATCCATTACCTAACTACGCCTTTTACTGTTTCGCACTTCTAAATGATGGTGCTTTCCAAGGAGAACCTAATATCACCTCAAGTTTCATTTCAACAAAAAATGTGACTTACCTGGTTCTTTCCCTTGCCCTTAATATAAATTGACAACTTCAATTCAGCCTTCAGGAAGCGCCGGTGTGAGATACACCGTTGAAAACATATTTTCATACTTGAAATATTTATAAAGATATCTTTGTGGCAAAGGTGTCAACGAAAATTCCATATACAGTATCCGGAATCTACGGTTCCTGATAAAACGGCAATTAACAGATTAGTGCCAACATTTCGTGCGACACGATCAGTCCTTGAAAAAAATCAAGAAGAGAAACGGCATGTGCTAACAGATGGAAAAATTAGATGCTTAGATGCTAGACTAGAATCTATTCCTCTCAAATCACTTTGTCGGTTATTACAATAAAACAGCCTAACAACGTTTATAAAATTAAAAGTAAAAACCCAGGTAAATATAAGGTAATTAATGAAAGCACACTTAAAAAACAAACAGAAGAGAACATAAGATTCAAAAAATGCACTTACCATCCTGTAAAACACCACAAGTTCCAGAAAATTCTCAATAAGTTTAACATTCGATTGGCCCCAAAGAATGAATACAGTCTAAACAAGATAATTAAAACCAACAAAAATGAAAACAATTGGAGAAGAATATAAATCAGGAATATATCAGATCAAATGTCAAGATTGCGACAAAATCTATATAGGAAAAACAAAAAGAAATTTAAAAACTAGATTGAAGGAACACCTTAGAAATGTAAAAAAGGGTGAAGTGGACAAGTCAGCAGTAGCAGCCCATGCTTGGTCTGAAAACATTTAATTGATACAGAAGCTAGCCTAATCAAACAAACGGATAAACTAAAGGAACTCACATTCGGGGAAAAAATCCATATCCAAAAAAACAAAAAAGACATACTCATGAATTTTGAAACTCCCGCAAATTTTGACCTGATCCAGAGGTTCATCGGTCCACCGATAGAAGTAAGAAGGAAACCGCCAAGAAACGACATAACACCGGTCGACCAGAGGCTACTGACGATGGAGATAAGCTCCGAAACTGCAGTATAGAAGAAAAAGGATATGAGGTGAGGTAATAAAAACATTAATTTAATTATTAAATTAAACCTCATAGTGTTCTTTCCCTGTGAAAGTTAAATAAATGTTTTTTCTTGTTACATTTAGTTTTTTTTGGTCACCAAACGGTACATATAGCTGAACAACCATAGTGTAGGTGTAAAATATAGCTCGTGCAGGTGCATCGCTGTCCGACATAGATGGTTGGTAGACAAGTGGAGTACCGAACTGATCATACTCTGTGTGTGGAGGGACGTGTATCAAAATTAATAGCGCAAACTGAAACAGTTGAATATAATGAAGCAAAACAGTTGTAGTAAATATGGGTCTGCAAATGAGCTATGCGCGAGATAATTGCAAATGTGTGGTTACAAGCTGCCACTGATTTAATTGAGAAACATCATCCTAATTAGTACAAATTAATTTTAAAAGTAGACTTCCCGTTTAATTGATATTCTATGTTACCTCAAATTTCACTCATAGCTTCTCTACGAAGGAATAACATTATTACTTTACATGTTATGCAGTCATACTGTACACTCGTACGTGTTAAAGGAGGTGTTCAAATTGTCGTCCTTGCATCTGGTTGCAATATTGGACTCGTCTATGCAGTGAGTTTCGATATTTTGTTTACAACGCAGGACGTCAATGGCGGTTCATAACTATATATTCACAATAATAAATCTCGCACACGGTTTGTTTGCGGACCCAAGTTTACTGGGACCTTTTTGCTTCTATTAACGTATACCTCAACCGTTTGAGTTGGCGCTATTATTTCTAATACATCCTGTATATATATATATGTCTCACAATTAAACAAGATTTTATTTTGATATTTTTAATAAGATATTAAACTACTCTTTCAAACTATTGGCCTATACCATCCTATTCTGTGTCTTTGAACAATCTTTCAGCGAGGTTTATTATCTCGAGACGATGCTAATCCCTGGTTTTTTATGTTAAGAATTCGTTCAGATACACTTCCACAGAATCAATTTTTTCGAAAATTCATGCAAGAAATAGGTCGTGTGGACCATGGATCGAAACAGATAGTAATATGAATTTTTTTCAGGGTTGTTTGTGTAAAATAGGGTGTGAACGAGTTTTAATCTGCTGCCCTCAAAATTTCATTAACTCGTTACAGTTGTTGAGAATAAATATTAGCTTCGTCTGCACGCCCGTTTGGAATAAACTCCCAGTGAATCACATCTTCAGAATTCTACCAGACACACGACATTTCATAAAAAGAAGAAAACGAAAATTACTTGAGACAACCTAATAATAAATCCCTTCAGCGCGAACTCTAGAGAGCCATGGCCGAACGAGATGGTGCTAGGTTACTGTTAATAACTAGATGAAGGCAGCACACGAAGTTGCGTGGTTAGCATTATGCAGTCCGTAAACTTTATTTTGTTTTCTTAACCGAATGTCTCTTTTTCTCGTACTATTTAGCTTCTCAATTGTTTCCACAAGGCTGAATGAACCCCGTTAAGACTGTGCCGGATAAATATGTTTATGGTATTTTCGGGGGTGAAGTCCGGGATCCTTGAGATACGATCCACATATACCAAACTTAAAATTAGAGAGGAGTCATCATAAGGTGAATTAAATACCGTACTTTTCTGAATATGCCATATACACATACATAGTGTAATTAATGAAGGTGTGTGGGGGTGTATATGTGTGTGTTTATTCTCTCTTTTTTAAATTATTAATATACAAAAATGAGACTTTTTTTATATCCATACACATGGTCTTTTCATGGATGAGTGTAGATGTGTATTATTGAGATATATATATATATATATATACTTTTTTTTACATTGTATGTAGGTATGTAGGCATTCGTTTATATTGTGTTCATTTTTATTTTTTTATTCACGGAAAATAATGCATGAACAGCCAAACAGGCCCGTGCGCAATGTAAATGCGTTTCCTTTCTTTAAAAAAAGGGCATCAATTCCATTCCATTTGTTTTGGTTAATTAAAACTGCATTTTTACCTGGTTATAGATAAGTTACAGACAAAGAATTTGATTTAGGCTATAAGTAATTCAGATAAAATATATATTTGTAATAGGTTGTTAAAAGTGCCTGCATTTAATACCCATAATTCTGTCTAAAAAAGGGGGTATAGAATGATATTGAATGGTGACAGGAAGATGTCCAAATATTATGCATTTTTAAATTTAGATTGCCATTTTATTACAATGTCGGTAAAAATACACAACTTTAAAAACTGATTAGTTCTTCTTCAAATTCCTAATTAAGTTGAAAGCTAACCTGTATCATTCCATATTACTATTGCATTTACAAGTTTGATTACGACTGTCAAATATAAACATTTTTAAGTGCGAGATTTGTGAATGGGATGGGGAAAAATATATCTCTGATTCTAATTATCTCATATTATTAAAATGTTTTTCTTTTTCAGATAATTAAATTTTACATTTTAACCTCTCTCTCTCTCTCTCTCTCTCTCTCTCTCTCTCTCTCTATATATATATATATATATATATATATATATATATATATATACTGTATAATATGCCTTTCGCTGTGGAGTCGTCCATTGAATGACGGGCGACAATAGCAACCGATCATGACTGAGATCCCGACTGCGGCTGACTTCATTCCCTTCTTAGGTTTACGGGAACCATTCAGTCAGTATCGCCGCTGTTTTGTTCCAGCGTGCTCGAGTATTTAGTTCTTCGTATGAAATTTTATTTATGGTATTAGTGCTACATGTGTAGGTGTACTTGGTATGAAATGTGTATTCTGTATTAGTGCTGTGCTATGCTTAAATAATGCCTCGACGTACTACATATAACAACAAATAATTATGTTTGATTCGTATGTGATAATAAAATTTTGCAGGAAAGTTCTAGGCGATTTTTATTACATATTTAGCTGTTACTGCCTATATAGATATGCCAATATAGATATGCCACTAAATTTAAAGAAACAGGGACTATTCTCGATAAGAAGCAAATATTAATATGCGTATTCTTACTGAAGAGAAACTAGACTAAGTTGAGAAAGATTATAACATGATCATTTATATTGTATATTGTATATTTGTATTCAATTGACTGCGAAGGAGGGGTATCATCGGTTGCTATCGCCGACCTCCGTGCAGCGGGATTTTGCTTCCGATTTGCCGGGAACTGGGCTATCAGCGATTGCTATTGCCTAGAGCCGTGCAATGTGTGATTCGTCAGCGGAAGGCATTGTATTATGTATGTGTATATATATATATATATATATATATATATATATATATATATTTAAATAAATTCAATTTTAATATATTTAAACAATTCTAGAAATATCGCTTTACATTTTTCAGCAAATATTTGAGGCACTTCACTCACTATAACGATTAAACATATTCATTAAATAGTCGTTAAAATCATATTTTCATATGTTTGATATAAAATAGTATATTACGATGCGAGTTGGGAAGTGGTTTTTACAGAATCGAGGAAAAATCGCTATAGCTCGGTTTTTAATTTCCGAGATTCTGTAAAACACTTCACAAACGTGCGTTGTACATTAATTTTTGCGCGATGTTTTTTTCAAAATAATTAATAATAGTAAAATAACATCTTTGTTGGAAATATTTGCGTTCATTATAAACAATTGGTCCACCGCTGTGGTCTCGAGGTAGCGTGCTGCCTTGTCACGCAGCGGGCCCGGGCTCGATCCCCGGTCGGGGCAGTTTTTCTGGGTGAGGTTTTTATCGGGGTTTTTCCTCACCTGTAAGACAAATGTCACGAAAAATTTAAGGCCCAAACGGTCCCCGATCATATGGCCGTCATCATCACCATCCTTATCATTATCATCATCATCATCCTCCTCCTTCACCGGTGTGAAAAGCAACGGGAAGCTACCACACCTACAATTCCCTAGTAAAGCTGCAATCATAGCATGAAAATGCTATGATTGCAGTGAATGATCTGCCTTCGGGCAGAATTACTATGGTTGGATAAACAATTGTCCAACGTTAACAGTGTGGGCAATGTTTATTAGTTGAAACAACAGGAGGCCTTGAGAACAATTATTGATAACATGGCCGCAAGCACGTATTTATTGTTTATATTGTTTGAAATAAAGTTCATTTCATTTAAAATGCAATAATCTGTTTCGTATAATGTATATTAACACTACCTTTTTGGATATTTTCTGTATATAATTGTATGTAGTATACATAGAGGCAGTGGTTTTACTTCCCGCAGGTGGGTGTAAATGTAATATTACGTATAGTTATTTAGGTTGGCAACAAATCGGGAAATTTTCAACAGCAGTATGTGGTTTCAATAAGAAGGAGATTTGAGAAAATAATACCACAAGGGAAACTTAATAAAATTTTTACAAAACAGTATCCGTTGCCCACGTTAAACTACTGGTCTGAAACTTGGTGTACTGACTCCCGCTTTTATTTCTTTTCTTCATTTTATCCTTTTATGGTCGTAAAAAAGTGTGTAAAGTCTTCTAGAAGTCCTGTTTCACACTTCCTATAATTTCCCGGCACGCTACCTTCAGTAAGTAGAAAAGCCCTTTCGAAATAATAAAGAATAAAGAAGAAATAAAGCTAGTCATTACACCAATTTTCAGACCCGTATGTTAACGTTGGACGGCTACTGTTTTGTAAAATTTTAATTAAGTTTCCCTTGTGGTCTTATTTCTCAAATATCTTCTTATTGAACCACATATCTGTTGAAATTTCCCTAATTTGTTGCCAACCTAAATAACTATACTGTAATATTACATTACACCCACCTGCGGGAAGTAAAACCACTGCCTCTATGTATACTACATACAATTATATACAGAAAATATCCAAAAGGTAGTGTTAATATACATTATACGAAACAGATTATTGCATTTTAAATGAAATGAACTTTATTTCAAACAATATAAAACAATAAATACGTGCTTGCGGCCATGTTATCAATAATTGTTCTCAAGGCCTCCTGTTGTTTCAACTAATAAACATTGCCCACACTGTTAACGTTGGACAATTGTTTATCCAACCATAGTAATTCTGCCCGAAGGCAGATCATTCACTGCAATCATAGCATTTTCATGCTATGATTGCAGCTTTACTAGGGAATTGTAGGTGTGGTAGCTTCCCGTTGCTTTTCACACCGGTGAAGGAGGAGGATGATGATGATGATAATGATAAGGATGGTGATGATGACGGCCATATGATCGGGGACCGTTTGGGCCTTAAATTTTTCGTGACATTTGTCTTACAGGTGAGGAAAAACCCCGATAAAAACCTCACCCAGAAAAACTGCCCCGACCCGGGGATCGAGCCCGGGCCCGCTGCGTGACAAGGCAGCACGCTACCTCGAGACCACAGCGGTGGACCAATTGTTTATAATGAACGCAAATATTTCCAACAAAGATGTTATTTTACTATTATTAATTATTTTGAAAAAAACATCGCGCAAAAATTAATGTACAACGCACGTTTGTGAAGTGTTTTACAGAATCTCGGAAATTAAAAACCGAGCTATAGCGATTTTTCCTCGATTCTGTAAAAACCACTTCCCAACCTCGCATCGTAATATACTATTTTATATCAACATATGAAAATATGATTTTAACGACTATTTAATGATATGTTTAATCGTTATAGTGAGTGAAGTGCCTCAAATATTTGCTGAAAAATGTAAAGCGATATTTCTAGAATTGTTTAAATATATTAAAATTGAATTTATTTAAATATATATATATATATATATATATATATATATATATATATATACACATACATAATACAATGCCTTCCGCTGACGAATCACACATTGCACGGCTCTAGGCAATAGCAATCGCTGATAGCCCAGTTCCCGGCAAATCGGAAGCAAAATCCCGCTGCACGGAGGTCGGCGATAGCAACCGATGATACCCCTCCTTCGCAGTCAATTGAATACAAATATACAATATACAATATAAATGATCATGTTATAATCTTTCTCAACTTAGTCTAGTTTCTCTTCAGTAAGAATACGCATATTAATATTTGCTTCTTATCGAGAATAGTCCCCTGTTTCTTAAATTTAGTGGCATATCTATATTGGCATATCTATATAGGCAGTAACAGCTAAATATGTAATAAAAATCGCCTAGAACTTTCCTGCAAAATTTTATTATCACATACGAATCAAACATAATTATTTGTTGTTATATGTAAGTACGTCGAGGCATTATTTAAGCATAGCACAGCACTAATACAGAATACACATTTCATACCAAGTACACCTACACATGTAGCACTAATACCATAAATAAAATTTCATACGAAGAACTAAATACTCGAGCACGCTGGAACAAAAACAGCGGCGATACTGACTGAATGGTTCCCGTAAACCTAAGAAGGGAATGAAGTCAGCCGCAGTCGGGATCTCAGTCATGATCGGTTGCTATTGTCGCCCGTCATTCAATGGACGACTCCACAGCGAAAGGCATATTATACAGTATATATATATATATATATATATATATATATATATATATATAGAGAGAGAGAGAGAGAGAGAGAGAGAGAGAGAGAGAGGTTAAAATGTAAAATTTAATTATCTGAAAAAGAAAAACATTTTATAATATATGAGATAATTAGAATCAGAGATATATTTTTCCCCATCCCATTCACAAATCTCGCACTTAAAAATGTTTATATTTGACAGTCGTAATCAAACTTGTAAATGCAATAGTAATATGGAATGATACAGGTTAGCTTTCAACTTAATTAGGAATTTGAAGAAGAACTAATCAGTTTTTAAAGTTGTGTATTTTTACCGACATTGTAATAAAATGGCAATCTAAATTTAAAAAATGCATAATATTTGGACATCTTCCTGTCACCATTCAATATCATTCTATACCCCCTTTTTTAGACAGAATTATGGGTATTAAATG
Organism: Diploptera punctata; assembly: GCA_030220185.1. Taxonomy (NCBI): domain Eukaryota; kingdom Metazoa; phylum Arthropoda; class Insecta; order Blattodea; family Blaberidae; genus Diploptera; species Diploptera punctata. Next base: position 9,363 of record JASPKZ010005178.1, on the reverse strand, counting down.
CAGGCACTTTTAACAACCTATTACAAATATATATTTTATCTGAATTACTTATAGCCTAAATCAAATTCTTTGTCTGTAACTTATCTATAACCAGGTAAAAATGCAGTTTTAATTAACCAAAACAAATGGAATGGAATTGATGCCCTTTTTTTTAAAGAAAGGAAACGCATTTACATTGCGCACGGGCCTGTTTGGCTGTTCATGCATTATTTTCCGTGAATAAAAAAATAAAAATGAACACAATATAAACGAATGCCTACATACCTACATACAATGTAAAAAAAGTATATATTATATATATATATCTCAATAATACACATCTACACTCATCCATGAAAAGACCATGTGTATGGATATAAAAAAAGTCTCATTTTTGTATATTAATAATTTTAAAAAAGAGAGAATAAACACACACATATACACCCCCACACACCTTCATTAATTACACTATGTATGTGTATATGGCATATTCAGAAAAGTACGGTATTTAATTCACCTTATGATGACTCCTCTCTAATTTTAAGTTTGGTATATGTGGATCGTATCTCAAGGATCCCGGACTTCACCCCCGAAAATACCATAAACATATTTATCCGGCACAGTCTTAACGGGGTTCATTCAGCCTTGTGGAAACAATTGAGAAGCTAAATAGTACGAGAAAAAGAGACATTCGGTTAAGAAAACAAAATAAAGTTTACGGACTGCATAATGCTAACCACGCAACTTCGTGTGCTGCCTTCATCTAGTTATTAACAGTAACCTAGCACCATCTCGTTCGGCCATGGCTCTCTAGAGTTCGCGCTGAAGGGATTTATTATTAGGTTGTCTCAAGTAATTTTCGTTTTCTTCTTTTTATGAAATGTCGTGTGTCTGGTAGAATTCTGAAGATGTGATTCACTGGGAGTTTATTCCAAACGGGCGTGCAGACGAAGCTAATATTTATTCTCAACAACTGTAACGAGTTAATGAAATTTTGAGGGCAGCAGATTAAAACTCGTTCACACCCTATTTTACACAAACAACCCTGAAAAAAATTCATATTACTATCTGTTTCGATCCATGGTCCACACGACCTATTTCTTGCATGAATTTTCGAAAAAATTGATTCTGTGGAAGTGTATCTGAACGAATTCTTAACATAAAAAACCAGGGATTAGCATCGTCTCGAGATAATAAACCTCGCTGAAAGATTGTTCAAAGACACAGAATAGGATGGTATAGGCCAATAGTTTGAAAGAGTAGTTTAATATCTTATTAAAAATATCAAAATAAAATCTTGTTTAATTGTGAGACATATATATATATACAGGATGTATTAGAAATAATAGCGCCAACTCAAACGGTTGAGGTATACGTTAATAGAAGCAAAAAGGTCCCAGTAAACTTGGGTCCGCAAACAAACCGTGTGCGAGATTTATTATTGTGAATATATAGTTATGAACCGCCATTGACGTCCTGCGTTGTAAACAAAATATCGAAACTCACTGCATAGACGAGTCCAATATTGCAACCAGATGCAAGGACGACAATTTGAACACCTCCTTTAACACGTACGAGTGTACAGTATGACTGCATAACATGTAAAGTAATAATGTTATTCCTTCGTAGAGAAGCTATGAGTGAAATTTGAGGTAACATAGAATATCAATTAAACGGGAAGTCTACTTTTAAAATTAATTTGTACTAATTAGGATGATGTTTCTCAATTAAATCAGTGGCAGCTTGTAACCACACCATTTGCAATTATCTCGCGCATAGCTCATTTGCAGACCCATATTTACTACAACTGTTTTGCTTCATTATATTCAACTGTTTCAGTTTGCGCTATTAATTTTGATACACGTCCCTCCACACACAGAGTATGATCAGTTCGGTACTCCACTTGTCTACCAACCATCTATGTCGGACAGCGATGCACCTGCACGAGCTATATTTTACACCTACACTATGGTTGTTCAGCTATATGTACCGTTTGGTGACCAAAAAAAACTAAATGTAACAAGAAAAAACATTTATTTAACTTTCACAGGGAAAGAACACTATGAGGTTTAATTTAATAATTAAATTAATGTTTTTATTACCTCACCTCATATCCTTTTTCTTCTATACTGCAGTTTCGGAGCTTATCTCCATCGTCAGTAGCCTCTGGTCGACCGGTGTTATGTCGTTTCTTGGCGGTTTCCTTCTTACTTCTATCGGTGGACCGATGAACCTCTGGATCAGGTCAAAATTTGCGGGAGTTTCAAAATTCATGAGTATGTCTTTTTTGTTTTTTTGGATATGGATTTTTTCCCCGAATGTGAGTTCCTTTAGTTTATCCGTTTGTTTGATTAGGCTAGCTTCTGTATCAATTAAATGTTTTTCAGACCAAGCATGGGCTGCTACTGCTGACTTGTCCACTTCACCCTTTTTTACATTTCTAAGGTGTTCCTTCAATCTAGTTTTTAAATTTCTTTTTGTTTTTCCTATATAGATTTTGTCGCAATCTTGACATTTGATCTGATATATTCCTGATTTATATTCTTCTCCAATTGTTTTCATTTTTGTTGGTTTTAATTATCTTGTTTAGACTGTATTCATTCTTTGGGGCCAATCGAATGTTAAACTTATTGAGAATTTTCTGGAACTTGTGGTGTTTTACAGGATGGTAAGTGCATTTTTTGAATCTTATGTTCTCTTCTGTTTGTTTTTTAAGTGTGCTTTCATTAATTACCTTATATTTACCTGGGTTTTTACTTTTAATTTTATAAACGTTGTTAGGCTGTTTTATTGTAATAACCGACAAAGTGATTTGAGAGGAATAGATTCTAGTCTAGCATCTAAGCATCTAATTTTTCCATCTGTTAGCACATGCCGTTTCTCTTCTTGATTTTTTTTCAAGGACTGATCGTGTCGCACGAAATGTTGGCACTAATCTGTTAATTGCCGTTTTATCAGGAACCGTAGATTCCGGATACTGTATATGGAATTTTCGTTGACACCTTTGCCACAAAGATATCTTTATAAATATTTCAAGTATGAAAATATGTTTTCAACGGTGTATCTCACACCGGCGCTTCCTGAAGGCTGAATTGAAGTTGTCAATTTATATTAAGGGCAAGGGAAAGAACCAGGTAAGTCACATTTTTTGTTGAAATGAAACTTGAGGTGATATTAGGTTCTCCTTGGAAAGCACCATCATTTAGAAGTGCGAAACAGTAAAAGGCGTAGTTAGGTAATGGATTTATTTACTTTAAAAGTTCAGGTAAAGAAGTATAGATGTTGTATAACTAGAAGTACCTTTTCTAGGTTTCAATGAAATAGTGGCTTACCTGTTTCATTTCACTCTACTCTTGATATATCAGCGCCAAATGATATATATATATATATATATATATATATATGGCACACATGTTGTAAATACCAACTTCTTAGTTTTGACAAAAACTTAATTTTCAATACCCAAATACACATAATGGTAAATACAACAACTGCCACGACAAAACTGCAAGTAACACTTAGAAATTAGTTACCACACTTATGCACAATAAATGTACGCCTCAGATAATTGTGATTTTGTACTCAATTTTACCGAAAAATTTACTTAACACATGTGTGCAATAAGCCATCGATATATAGGCAGGGTTTCTAGTGAATTTATTAACTTGATGACCTGGACACTTCTTACACAGACTAATTCGGAATTCCTGCAATACATTTCAGTGATTTCGTGTCCGAAAATACACACTAACAGGATCAAATCAAATCTTCCGCTTCATAGATTAAAAGTCAAGAAGTTTAAATCTTGATTTTTTCCTCAAATATTCAGGCGAGGTAATGTCGGTTGACAAGTAAAAAAATGTGACGGTAGAACAGTATTTCATCAATAATTTTCGGCGGTACATGTTGCAAGAATTCCACAACAACTTCCTGCAGGAAAATAAAATACTTGAGAACTATTAAATGACATGTCAGATAGTAATTTCAGCAGATGACGCCAGACATTGTCCTTTGTCAATTATTCTGTAGGGAAAGTAACAATTTTAAAATTTTGATTCTATATCAGTATAGCACCGAAATCATCTCATGGACCTTTCAACAAAACGTTATCCAATAACTTCTATTCACAGAAATACGTGACAGAAATTCTAAAACGTTCTGTATAACTCTGATAGTAAATTTTGTATGAATATAGGACATTGTTTATTGTTTTTTTTCTCTTTTGTAATAATATTATTTTATTCTGGCAAATATTTTCAAAAATAAATTTTATAATACTCGAAGAGAGTCGAAAATACATGGCAGTCTATGTCAAATGTTTATTTTATAATATAAATATTTTTATTCAAATTACAGTTCTGAAAGCCTCTTTGGTCAAAGTGCAAGTCAGTAAGTTGATGTTCCGGAAGTATCTCCAAACTACTTTGTCTTCAAATGACGGTTACAGACGTTGTCAAAGAAACCGGCCGCTTTATGTTATTTCAGATGGAAATAAAGGTCACGATCACACTTTGGAACGAGTAAGTTAAAGAGAGACTATTCTATATTCCATGTAATAATAATAATAATAATAATAATAATAATAACAACAACAATAATAATAATAATGCTACTAATAACAATGATAATAATAATTAGTAATAGTTCAAAGTTCATTATCAATCTGTTTCCCGGTCCATATAGTATGGCACCATTTTAATATGTCACAAAGTTTAAAACAATCATCAATTATGTAAAGGGGATTAGATATCAAGTTTAGTTTTAATGTCTATTAAAAATTAATCACAAACAATTATCTTACTTTAATATAAAACTATTATTTTGAAGAAATAATTTGAAAACATTTTAATTTTAATATGTTATACATGTACGAATATACACATTTGAATATTGTTATGTATCACATTGTGATATTAGATTTCTTCCATCGTATTGTAAAGATTTTCTGTTCAAATTACTTCTGAATTTCAAGTGCGGCAACAAGACCTTTGGCAATAGGGATTTGGATTCAGGTAGCGTGCAACTTAGGAACAATCACACTAGACGTGCTTTCTGGAAGAATTTAATTCAGATGCATTGATTCGAAGAAAATCAGTTTGTCGAACATTATATTGGAGAGAAATCTAAAATGCAGCAACATCTAGATTGTTCCTACAGTCGCATATATAAAGAGATGTGGAGAGTCTGGCCAGCAAGTGTGAATGAATAGCAAGAGTCAGTCGTGGTCGAATTATGGGCGAGTGGAACTGATTAAAGTGCAATATTTTTTTATTTTTTTATTTAATGCAGGACACTTGAAATACAGATCATTCACCCAAATGACAGACTTTATTAACATATTTACAATAACTATACACAATAGAAACAATAACATAAAAACACTATAAAAATATAAATAAAATAACGTAGATTAGGAGGTTTGCAGTGAGATCATTTTCCCTCTTGCCTCCCAGTAGCGTAGATGGAGTGTAGAAGTTGTTAGTGCAGAACAGTGGAGTAGGTGGGCAGAATCCATATTGGCACCAGTCCTACACAGCATACAGAGAGAATTGTTCAATATTCCCAGACGATGAAGGTGGGTAGCGAGACAGTCATGTCCTGTTGCAATCCGAAATTGTGCGACAGCTTCTTTTCGTTAAAGTGCAATAACATGTAAGGGTTTTGAGTGAAGCCATTAATGAGTGTGAGAAGTGAGATATAAAATAAACCGTGAATAAGACACTCTATTAACAGAAAATATGTTTATTTACAGTGAAGTGTTGTGAAATAAATAAAGAAGGTTTGGATTTTTTTTAAACATTTGTGAAGTTAAATAAATTCGACTGTTTTGTATCACTACCGTCATGCCTGGCAATGTAGAAGAAAAGCTCAACGAAATTGTGTAAAAAGCAGCATGCAGTATATCATTAGTGAAACTTCGCAAATCATTCTTTGAAAAATAAATATTTTATGTGCAGATGGATGATTACCCAACAATAAATATGGTCATCGGAACAAACATTTTAAGCTCTTTTACGCCCAGATTTGAATTGCGACTCTAATGACTTTAGCTATTAGAGGGAATAGTTAAATAAAATTTATTATTATTATTATTATTATTATTATTATTATTATTATTATTATTATTAGCTATCGAGTGAAATTGTTCAGGAAGGATTATGGATGGGATTAGTAGTCTATTCATAAATGATCTATCTTAGAAAAAAACTCGCAGGTTTCAATATATGTAAATAAAACATAAATTAAATATTGCTAAAAATAGTGTAAATGTTTTATGGATGAAATTAATATTTCACTCTATACTATATTCCAGAGTGCAATATGGCTGAAATTCTTAGAAACGGAGAACACTTCTGTTTTTTTCAACAATAAGGACATACCATTCGACTGTGAGTTCTTGACTGCTAGGCCTATCGTGGAAGGGAGTGCAAAGTACACACTGATGGAAGTATACCGAGTGAGTCATTCGGATCCACTTATCACGTATCACTTCGGTAACTGGGATCCATCTACCGGATTGAATCATACCAAAGTTGGATTTTATGAAAGACGACCTTCATTATATGGAGCTGTTCTCAAAACTGCAGTTGAGCCGGTAAGCATAACTATATTTAGCGATCACTTTAAATTATACATATTTTAATATTTAATATATTTTAATATATTAATAAAATTTAACATCCCAGTCTTCGTATGTTTTGTGGATCTGGAAAAAGCATTTGATCGGGTAAGATTAAATGACATACTCAACATATTAGAAAGCAAGGATGTGTCTAAATACCTCATAGCAATCATCAAATAAATTTATTCAGGAAACAGTACAACTATCAAATATGGAAATAGTAAATCTAAAGAAATTTTAGTCCAGCAAGGAATACGACAAGAAGACTCATTAAGTCCCATACTGTTCACACTAATAATGGATGAAATCATCAAAGAACTAAAAGTTGAAGTTAGAAAAGGAATTAAAATAGGTAACAAAGAGCTGAAGATAATAAACTCTGCTGATGACACAGTTCTAATTGCACAAAGTGAAGATGATTTACAAATGCTATTACACAAATTTAGAATCGTTGCAGCAAAATATAACATGAAAATCTCAACAAATAAAACTAAATCAATGGCAATATCCAAGGATCCACGACGTGTTAAATTAGAAATAGAATGGAAAAGTATAGAACAAGTCATTAAATTCAAATATTTAGGCGTAGAAATTAATAGCAACAGAATAACAGATGAAATCCTCCATCAATCAAATAATGCAAACAAAATATCGGGATGTTTAAACAATACTGTTTGGAAAAATAAAAATTAAGAATAGATACAAAAGTAAGAATTTACAAATCTGTCATAAGACCAGTTCTATCATATGGTTGTGAATTCCGAACAGAAACTCAAAAAACAAAACAAATCAATGAAACAACCGAAATGAAAGTTTTAAGGGAAATCGTAGGAAAATCGCTGAGAGAGAAAATTCGCAACTCTGTTATTAGAGAAGAATGTGAAATTGAACCTATAAACCTTTGGATAAATGATAGAAGATTAATTTGGAACGATCACATAGATAGAATGGAGAACAGTAGATTAGTGAAGAAAGTACGTGACTGGACACCTCAGCAGAAAATGTCATTAGGAAGACCACAACTACGATGGAAGGATGTCACCATACCCCGGACCTGTAGTGGATGAACACTCAACAAGCTGCCAGCTTTCATGCGTAGAGGAAGAAGAAGAAGATTTTAATATTTGAAACGTAAGTGTCTTTGACAAAACAATACCGGTATGAAAATAAACAACTCACGGTACTATTATATGCACGTTTCGAAGGCAGGCGTATTAAAGGATCACCGGCTGGTCAAATTATGCCGTATTCTCTGTGACCTGAAGGGAAAAAAAACGTTTTAAATAGTCACCAATCATCTTGGAGTTACGATTTAATCGATACTCGAAGCAGCGTTTCTATGCCAGAGAAAATAACAAACGAGCATTAACGTTGAGTTGTTCATATAGAATGGACAATAAAAGCAACGTCAAACGATAGAAGCAAGAGAAAGGAAGCTTCCTTTTTTTCGCTCTCATATTTAATAACTAATTGCTCATTGTTACCTGTAACTGATTTACATTCATCAAACCATTACAAGTTTTTAATAATAAATTGCCATTAGGAACGGATATTAATAAATTGATCAGTATATTTGTGTAATCACAAAGATAAATATCAACACAATGTATTCAAATTGGACAAATTCTTCCACTGCTTGATTAATCATTTGTTACATCATCTACGACGTGATAAAATGTTCCTACAGGCCTACTAATTTCCATATACTAACCTTAATATAAACAATCAGGGCGTTCTCCTTAATTCTAGCATAGAATAATGGAAACCACTATTTTTTTGTTCTCCTTCATTTAGGGGATGCGTACAGCATTTGTATAGTTCATAATTGTGATTACAGATGAATTGAAAAAAATAAGAATCATAAATCTGACAATTTCATATTGATTTTCTCTCACTTTCTCTCTGTATGTCTATGTCTGTCTGCCTGTCTGTCTCATCTCTCTCTCTCTCTCTCTCTCTCTCTCTCTCTCTCTCTCTACACACAAACATTCATATATATATATATATATATATATAGATCATCGGTTGATTAATGTCTTTGACATCGTCTGATTCCTAATAGCCAATTTTGTCGGCCCATCCAATCTCCTGGTTGTAGATGTTTCTCCTTCATGTATAAACATATTCCCTGACTCCAGGAGGTTTTTATATATAAATATACAGGGCGTTGAAGAAAAACACGGACAACGGAGGTGAGGTGGTATATTGCGATATGTTAATCACTTTTTAACAAGGTACCAATGTCCGGAAAACGATGCGTTTTCACACTATCAGTAGCTAACTTCTCAAGAGTTCCGTTAGTTCAATTTTAAGACTCAATATTTGACAATACTATCACAGTCACATACAGTTTTCAAAATATCCACAACCCATCTCATTGCAGAGCGTACATCGGCGGTGTAGTGATTGACACACACGTTTAAATACACTTGGCCTCGTTAAAATTATTTGTGAAGCAGCGTGGATTTGAACTATGAGATCCATACGTGACTGTACAGGAGTCTAGTAAACATATTGTTTTATGTGGCCCCACAAAATGTAATCGAAAGGGTTAAGAACAGGTGATCTCGGAGGCCATGGCACTAGTCCCCCTCTTCCAATCCATCGACCTGGATACGTGGTATCCAAATGTCTCCTCACATTGGCATCGAAGTGAGCTGGAGCTCCGTCGTGTTGTAGTCACATTCCTTTACGAAACCACGTATCATAGGTCCCGTATCTGTGAGTTGTTGTCAAGTAATGAGTCTTCAAGGCCTTCGAAC
>JASPKZ010005176.1:0-35010 GCA_030220185.1 Diploptera punctata | reverse complement strand
GGTGAGGAAAAACCACGATAAAAACCTCACCCAGAAAAACTGTCCCGACCGGGGATCGAACCCGGGCCCGCTGCGTGACAAGGCAGCACGCTACCTCGAGACCACAGCGGTGGACGGTAAGTAAGATCTTAAAGTTTTAACTTCGTCAGACAAAATCAATAATAATTATTATTTATTTAGCAGGTTTCACAATATTTCACGATATTTTTATGCGCCCAATCGATCTATTGTCATTCTCATCCACATCTCTCTGTCATTCCAATCTCCATTGTCCAATCCTTGTTTCCCCTCATGCTGCTCAAAATACCATCAATCGACGTTATTTTTGGCCGTCCTCTTCTTCCCATACCAAGTGGCACCCATTCTAGTATTCTTCTTAGGAATCTGTCTTCTGTCATTCTTTTTACATGACCATACCATTTTTTTTATGAAATCCATAATTGAAGTTTGAACATTCGTGTTTTGTTTAATTACGCTGCTTCTTATTTTTTATTTCTTCTAGAAATTTCAGCTGAACGCCTCCAAAATGCATTTGTGCAGAATTTAATTTACTTACCCACGTTTCTGAACCGTATGTCATTGTACTCATTATTGTATTAATTTTTTTAGAACATATTCTTATCCCATCAAACACCATATTAATTTTGATATTGCAGACTTGCCTTTATTTATTCTCTCATTAATTTCAGCAACATGACTTCCGAATTATTATTATTATTATTATTATTATTATTATTATTATTATTATTATTATTATTATTATTATTATTATTATTATTATTATCATTATCATTATGAAGTTGGTGAGATATTTGAAATCATTGACCCTCTTACAGGAGCTTCAACATGGGCCTTAGGAAGCCATAGTTACTTTCATTGGATTTCGCTCAGTATATCGGGAGGAGATTGAATTATTATAACTATTTAACTCATGCCCCAAATGGGAATCATCACATTTCAATGATTTTTGATTTACAACCAATCACAGTCGTTTATCACATCGAATTTTATCACTTTAATTTAATCACTTTAAAATCAAGCTCCTCCTTTTAACATTTTGAATAGGTCATAGCATTATTTTGCAGTGACTCCATGTGGTTACTAGATTTATAACTTATATAGTGCAACGAATGTCAGCAATTAGCGCTTGCGTACAATTGATTATACCACAAAAAAAGAAACCACACTTTGCACTTTCTTAAACGAATTATTTTTCAGGAAATAACATTACAGAAAAATATAATTGATATATTTACATCATAGTACATCACCAAATTAATTAATATCTATAATGTTGGTTATAAAATTTCTCCATTAGAGTGCATTCTTACAATATTGCGATCCTTTGGCAACAAATAATATGATCTGGTTGCAGTGATGAACAAAAAAAAGCAAATGGAAGCGTAGGCCCCTACCAATCGTTTCTCATTTGTTTTCAAACATCGCCGTTTACATTAAATATATAAATATTTTAAAATAACTATAGTTAAATAATGATTTGTGAGTAAACAACTTAATTTTATTCGTTAAATAGTCCTAACAAATACCACTTTTGATTTCCAAATTCTCTAGATAAATTCACTCCTCATTTCGTTAATGTGAATTTATCGATAATTTGGAAATCACTCGTGGCATTACTTAAGACTATTTAACTCATGCCCCAAATGGGAGTCAATGACCAATCACGTTTCAATGATTTCTGTTTTACAACCAATCAGAGTCGTGTTTCACCAAATATTTATCAGTGTTATAATTACCATATTAAAGAAAGCTCCTCCTTACAATATTGCGTTCCTTTGGCAATAAATAGTATGATCTGGTTGCAGTGATAAACAAATGAAGCAGTAGAAGCGTACCTATCGTTTCTCATTTGTTTTCAAACATCGCCGTTTACATTAAATATATAAATATTTTAAAATAACTATAGTTAAATAATGATTTGTGAGTAAACAGCTTAATTTTATTCGTTAAATAGTCCTAACAAATGCCACTCTTGATTTCCAAATTCTCTAGATAAATTCACTCCTCACTTCGTGAGTCGTGATTTATCGATAATTTGGAAATCACTCGTGGCATTACTTATGATAAACAGGGAGACCAGACTAAAAAATCAACTTTTGGAGGTTTCTACCTTCTGGCCATGCAATCCCGATACTACATTTATTATCGTTCACCTTTCTTATTGATACATGTGGAAGTGAGATCGGCAGCCGTTTTAGAAGTCAGATGTCTTCTAGGGTTTTCGCGAACTGAAGTTGAAGTCCTAGTTGTATATACAATGTCTTGTAAAGCTCCGGGTACATTTGTTTCTCATTTTGTTGGGTTCCACCTCCAATTGAGGAGAGGGCGCCTCAGGGCGGCTCCAGCCCTCTTCTTCCTGGTTGAATCCTCTCCGTGTGCGCTTGTCACAAAGAATTCCATCCACTATTGTAACGGCTACGTATTGCTTTATTTAATATATCTTGTGTTTAAATGTTTAGCATAGCAGGTTAATTGCTTATATGCTCGCCTATAGACACACTTCACTTATTAACCCATTTTTACTTTATTCCCTAGTTAGTATATAAAAGTGACCACATTACTTATTTATATAGAACGTGGATTTCTGGAGACAACATTTCAATCCTTAGTGAAATATCTAACTATAGAATTTTTATATTTACGAATACGTAAAGTACAGTAAAGTGATCGGCACTATGGTCCTGGGGTCGACTCAGCCTCTAACGAAAATGAGTACCAGACGCTTGTCCTGGGGGTAAAGACGGCCGTCACGCAGGTCTGACAACCCGGCTGACATAAAGTGCCGATTGTCTAGAAAAAGTGGGAGCCTTAACCCCTACTACCCCAAGGGCCTCCGGCCTGTTGTGGATCACTTTACTTTACAGTAAAGTGATCCCACTACAGGGTTCAGGAGACCCTTGGGGTAGTAGGAGGTTAAGGCTCCCACTTTTCTGAACAATCGGCACTTGATATCAGTCCTGCTTGACGGCCGCCTTTACCCTAAGAACAAGCGTTTGGCACTAGTTTGTTAGAGGCTGAGTCGACCCCAAGGCCATCCGCCAGAAGATTGGGTCAGTTTAAAAACCCTGACCCCACCGGGACTCGAACCCTCGACCTTCCGACATGTAGTGTAGTGCCTTAACCACTAGGCTACTGTGTGCCCCTTACGAATACGTATATTATTCAAATACACCCCTTCAAATATGTCGTCTGTACAGATTTGATAATCGTAGGCGAAAAGTTTGTACCCTTTCATGAATTATAATTTTAGAACCTTTTTGAACTTTTTTTATAATTTTTACAAATCATATATCTGTTAATGTTTTCCTTTTATTTGAATGCACAATTTCCAAACGTTTATAAAGATGATAATGGTAATAGTTATGAAACTTACTCACTGGCACTATCGAACCCGTAGGTTCATGGCCGCACGGACATAAGCTCTCCATACATCCCTATCCTGAGCTAATGCTTTCCAATCATTCCCTGTATATTCTACTTCCCTCAAATCATAGTTAATGTTATTCTTCCACCTCATTCTTGGTCTACCAACTGGGCGTTTTCCCTCTGGCTTTCCTACAAGAAGCTTCCATGCAAGTCTTTCATTTCCCATACGTGCAAACATGTCCTGCCCAACGCAGTCTACGAGACTTAACTGTTCTTATTATATCTGGCTTCCTATAAAGACCATGTAGTTCATTGTTATGTAGTCTTCTCCATTCACCTGTCTGTTCATCTCTCTTTGGTCCAAAAATTTTCCTAAGTACTTTATTCTCAAATACTTGTAATTTCCTTTCCTCCCTTAAAGTAAGAGTCCATGTTTCGCACCCATATAATATAACTGGTAGAAATGGTAATAGTAATGGTCATAAATAATAATAATAATAATAATAATAATAATAATAATAATAATATAATAATAATAATAATAATAATAATCTATATATTAATACGTGAAGGAAATTAACATGCAAAACTTTGCACCCCTTTTTAAGCAGATTGCCGGCACGGAGGAGTGTGACATTTGGCATAATTAAAGTTCATATAGAGAAAAAGTGCAGAAAAATAAATATGTAATATGTGTTACGGTCCACCGCTGTGGTCTCGGGGTAGCGTGCTGCCTTGTCACGCAGCGGGCCCGGGTTCGATCCCCGGTAGGGACAGTTTTTCTGGGTGAGGTTTTTATCGGGGTTTTTCCTCACCTGTAAGACAAATGCCAGGAAAACTTTTAAGGCCCAAACGGTCCCCGAAATCATGTGGCCATCGCAATCATCATCATTCATATTCATCTTAGGTTAAACTTAGGATTAGGGACTCTCCTGGCGCACCATCATCATCATCATTGAGATATTGGTAATTTATTTGCATTGTAACCACTGATTATTTATTTATTATTGACCACCACTGTGATATGATTATCATACAGTGGATCTACTCCCGGTAGGGTTCAAATTTGTAATTTAGGGTTTTCTCTTTACTGAACTGTATGGCAAATGCAGGAAATTAGTGCTACACCTTAATCATAACAATCTTGCAATGAAACTATCAAACTTTGCATGCCGAAACCTACCTTGAAATTTCTCGCAGAGAAGCTTTGTGTACCAAGGCCGTGTCCAAAAAAAATTACCTGGCCTTTTTAACTGCAAGGCATAGGAATCGAAGCCATAATGCGGCAATGCAACCCATGTTATGGAGCAGATGTATATCCCTGCATGAGTTAAGAGCGGACTGAAGTGACGGCGGGTTGTAAGGGTTATCTAATCTGCTAAAACGGGAGTTGTATTACTTCCGCATAGTTTAAATGGGATTTTTGGCGCTGGATTTTGTGCTTTGCTGTTAAAGGGAGATCATTTTTTGGACAGGGCCTTTGTGCATCACAACCCTTCTCTGGAAGAAATTTCAAGGTAGGTTTAGGCATGTAATGATTGACAGTTCCGTTGTTAGTGAAATAAACAAGTAATCCGATTCACGCCAATAGACTATTAATAGCGTCGAGTATATTCATATCCAACATCGATACATGTGATATTTTCGAAGGATTAAGAGTCCAGATGTTATGATACTGAATAGCGAATAGATGAAAAAAATGTCTTACTGAAATCAAAGTATTCATTCAGCAAATCTTATATCTAGTATTGAGATAGCACTCCGTCTTTAGGATGACAGAGAACGAATATCACTCACGGTGATATCCATCATCATCATCATCCGGTATCATGACAGCTGCCGCCGTCTTCCGGAAACCAAACGATATTCCTCTGTGTCCATCCATTGATCTTCCTCCAATCCTCTGACAATCATAGCCGCTTGCACACAATCTATCCAGGTTTTCTTTGGTCTTCCTTTCTTCTTCCTTTCCATTGGGATCCATTCCATAATACGTTTAGGCAATCTTTGCTCTGGCATTCTTTTGACATGGCCATACCACTGGATTCTTTTCTTTTCTATAATGTCCGGATTATATTGCATGCTCATAATTCCTTTATTTTGTATTCTATCCAATTAGCTTTAATCGTCTTAGTGTCTTCTAATTTCCGAGGCATGGTTTTTTTTATGATGAACGAGGAGCTGGCCCGTTGCATCAACCCCCAATCTGAGGGACAGGTAATTTTGTTCAAGATTTTCTTCCTGTAGCCTTCTTTTCTTCCTCTAGTGATATCCATAACTATATTATAAGTTAAATTGACTATTAATGACAACATATAATAATTGAAGTGGAAAGTGAAGCTTCCCATTTCTTAATCTTCTTTCACCTGTAGGTACTTACAAGCCCGCACCACCCCGGCCCTACAGTAGAACGACTTCTCGGAAGAGGGATTTTACACTTTGTTTCTCACACGTATTTTTTTATCCACACAAGGACATGGAGGACCGCACTGAATGAGTGATCAGCTCAATTTAGGGTCCCCTCCAAGATAGATGAACACACCATTCACTTGCACATTCATACTAAGCATGGCGTATGTTCTTCGGGGACCGTTTGAGCCTTAAAGTTTGTCTTACAGGTGAGGAAAAATCCCGAAAAACCTATTACCCGGAAAACTTGTCCTGGCCTGTGATCAAAGCTGGGCCCGCCGCGTAGGAGGCAGCGACGCTATCTCAAGATCACAAGCTTTCTAATAATAATTTCAGTCGCTGAACACAAGTTCATATATTTCAGCAGATTTATAAAATATATTATCTTGTAGATTGCATTTAATTACTTTAATTTGCATTGATAACAGACACAATAGTGCAGTATAGTGCCGATATAACCATGGTAGTGAAAGCGGCTAGAAGTAAAATAAAAAAAATTGTTCTGAAAACTAAGATCAAACGAACGTTGTTGCTATTTTGTTTCCTTAACTGGGTTCCGCTGTTTTTCATATAAAGTAGACTCTTTTGCTTTTCTTCATTTTACTGCTCCCCCTTTCAGGATTTTAAACTCTTTTATTCATTACGCAAGCACAGGGAACCATCGAGACCCAAGGTACATATTTTAAAATTTCTCCCCGCCGGGTATCGAACCCAAGGTCTAGTGAATCTGTTCCAGAACCTAGATTCTATTTTTTATGTTGTAGGAGGGAACCGAACCCGTACCTTGTTCCAGAATCCCACTCTTGAGATACTAGCAGACGCGCTAAACTTGGTCTTATTTGATTCATACTACATAAGAATAACTTATATGCATTGTACGTTGTAGCAACTAATGATTGTCGCATGGATATATAATGTCCCATTAGTTGCAGTGTCACTGTTAATGAATCTTGATATGAGTCCAGTGTAATTTATGTTACTTTAAAAGTAACTGAAGACAAAATTGAGAGACGTCTATGACAATATGCAATTTTGCACCCTAACGTTATCTTCATTGTGAATTTAATAGTTCTGCTACTTAAGCAAATATTTTCGTAATATTAAATATGCTTATCTACTCAGTAAATTAAAATGTTTGCTAAGGAAATAAAGAAGTAATAATTATTTTTTAAATTAAACATCCATAGAGATAATTCTTTCTTTTCTTTCAATTAGCAGGTACTATATTTATCTAAAGATTTTTACATCCAGTTAAAGTAGTTGTATTTATATTAGTACAAAATTATTTATTCGTTTTGTACTTTGACATTTACCGAAATCGTTTGTAACAAAATAAATAAAGTTAAAACTAAAAGCATCATAATACTACGACATTTACCGAAATCGTTTGTAACAAAATGAATAAAGTTAAACTAAAAGCATCATAATACTACGATGCTCTCTTTAAGGAAAATTCTTTGCGTTCAAAATGTGGTGTAATGGCTAGCATGCCTCATAATGCAACCCTGACACTCAGGTTTGATTCTTAGCTGTACCATTGTATTTTTTTCTGTATGTGCCTGAATAATAGTTTTGTGGCGTACCAGTTGTGAATTTTGGGGTTTCAATAGTCCAGATTCGATTGCTGGTTTTAATACAAATATTTTTTGAGTGCAGGTTCCGGAACGGGGTTTATTCAGCCTAATGAATACGTCTATAACTGAAAGATACTTGATAGAAGTACTGAAATCCGATAAAGAAAACAATCTGTATTCGATATACTGCGTCACATGTTTTGTTAAGTCATCCAGTGAAGTTGACTATGGCTCTTCGGAGCTGCATGCAGCAGCAAATTTACTCATTCATATCAGAATAATTGAGAAGTACTTCAACGTGATATTCTGTTAAGAAAATCGCCTATGTTAGAATGATTGTATCGCGGTATGCCACTATAGATTATTTGGTAACACTGTTCAAGATTCAAAATGTTACGGAAACGAAATCAATAATTTTCCACTTCGTGATGATAATTACAAATACATTGTTAAAATGATTGTTGTGGTCTGTTTTTAAATATGCAGTCAATATCTGCTATTGTTGGTTTTATAACTTGACAGCGAACAAAATGCAGAGCTAATACACTCTTGCCTCCACTCTTTTTCGATCAACAGTGTCAATACCCATATCACTTGAATTGCAGTTGGTATCACTAGCAAAACAATGCTTCATAATATCAATAACAACGATTATGTAATTGAACGCCTCCCAACATGCAGCTAAATCACGTGATCATGAGGAATTCCCAATGTAACTTGACTGGAAAGGGAGCAATACGACATAGAATTCAATGCATGTTCAGCACAACTGAATTTTGTTCACTGCCAAACTATAGAAAGATTGTGGACAGTTTCTGTACGAAAGTTACACACACAACTTAGAAAAAGGTTGATGATCTTAAGGGATTCTTCCCGTTCCCATGAATACTCTGTTTCCTAAAATATTAGTGTTTTGGTCTATTGAGATCAAATCATGACAGTTCTGCAGTTTTATTCTAATATGAGGGTATCTATTTAATGCTGCAACATTCACATCTTTATATCTGCATACTAATAAATTTGCCATGCAATAGAAATTAATATGAACGTAATTAATATGTTGATATATATATATATATATATATATATATATATATATATTTGTGAAGAAAACCACTTTCGTATTGCAAAAGCGAAATAGAACCCCATATTTGGCGCAATACATGCCAATAACTATATTGCCAATCTTTGTGGTTGACTGAAAGGAATGCCATTGCTGTTCCTATGATTTAAAAGGACCAACAATCGTGAAAATAATATTGTTATTTCTGCATGGTACCACCCTTGAAGTTTACTTTCAAGAAAAAAGTCGACTATGAATTATCCAAATATACCATTAATTAATTATTGTCAAATTTCCCACTTCAATGTAATTTTCTGTCTCAGTACCACCCGAGTCTTACACCATTGATTCTGACGACGAACCAAAAGTTAGCATACCCGAATATATTAATATTCCTCCCCATCCATATCCCCACACCTGAATTTCATGATGCAAACTCCATCCCAGGAGCACAAAGTTATTCAGAATGAACAAAATCATCTTGTTTGTGTCTTGAAGCTTCTAAAGGCTACATCAGAATTCAAAATATGTGAATATGCCTTTGTACACAACGTACAACACCTTTGGGACAATTTTCAAAATAGATAATGACATTGTATTCTGGAATGAAATATAAGGCCTAATGGAAGCCATAAATATCCAACGCTTATCAGAACAATGGATGCTTTTAGATTCATCCACGCTGAGTCCTATATCTGCATTATTAGTTTTATTAGCAATACCTTGCCTTCAGTTCCAGTTCATATGTAAGAGACATATCGCAGTATGAAAGATAAGTTAAATTGCATAATCTATTATAGTTTAAGTGGCAAATGTACTGTTAGTTAAAGATGGTTGGGATCTTACATGGTTTATAACTGGAGTAACTATACAATAACAAAATATTGTTTTTTATGCATATGGGACAGTCAGGCTAAGATTTTTCACTACGAAAGTAAAGACTCCTCTCTTGAACGAGCTATAACCAGGTATGAAAACATAATACTAGTGACCATTGAATCTGGTAAAATTTTGCTATCTCCTTTACATATAAAATTATAACTGATTCAAAACTTCATTAAAGCATTGGATCGTGATGGACCGATATTCGGAAATTTCAAAATTTCTCAGACTATGTTTAACTAAAATTAAAAAAGGTATTTTCATTTGACCCCAAATCAGATAACTTTTTTCAGATGGACATTTTACTGGACTTCTGATAATAAAAAACTGCTTTACAATCTTTTTGAATCGTTTCCTTGAACTTCTTGATCATCAGGCTCCAAATTACATGCAAATGGTAGGTAACATAAGGAGATTTAAGGGTGCAAGGAGTTCATCCATGCTATTACTGGACGTGATGAGGGACACCTCCAAATCCAGTACACGAGCTAAGCTATAAGGACACGTTTGGATTTGAAATTAGTTCAGTCGAATATTATTTTAGAATATTTTGATTTATTTCAATGATTATAGTTTTTAAATATTATAAAATACACCATTCTTGACATTTTTATCGCCATTTTAGTGTCCAACATGAGAAAATACTTCAGTGATTTCATTTCCGAAATAGCAAAAAATACATTTTGTAGTCCAGTGTAATTAGTGCGATCGACCACTTCATCTAGAGTTGGCAAATGTTTCCTATTTATTATCATAAGTTGAAAATGTATGCAGCATTTCCCCGCCACGAACTTATAATGCGCAAGTGCTTATCATTAAGTCATGTGGAGGAATTCGTTCCTTCACAACCTAAGTTCTTAACAATTATTGCCACAAACAATATTGCTATTTAATAAGGTTCTGCTTTCTGATTAGTATGAGGATTTCACTTAAACTTCTAGGACATGTAGAGGGGACTCAGTTGATAATATTTAGAATCGGAAACCATGTCCGGAAACTTACCGTTTTTGTGCTACAACCGTGTGGAAACAAGCCGTGTCTCAACAAGAAATAGCTTCGCGATTCGTCCGCCTCAAGAGTTACATGATGGGGGCGCTTACGTCGGATCACGTGATGTCAATTGACGTTTATCCTACCTCTCGGAGTTGGTTCGAGCCTCATCACGTCTCTTTCAGTGTTAGAGCAACATAGTTGAGTGCACTTTTGCTGAACACATCGACATGATCCTTCTGCTCGAGGTAATGGAAGAGCTGCTCGACGCCTTTATCAAGATCGTTTTCCACAACGTCCAACTCCATCGCATATCCTTTTGCCATAATTACGCAACAGCTTCGAGAAAGGGGTACCTTCACCACCATCATGAATGACTGTGGTGCTCCAAGGAGATGCCGCACTCCCGATTAGAAGAGACCGTACTTCATCAAGTTGAAGGGAACCCGCCAACGAGTACATGAGTAATTGCGCGTGTAAGGATGTTGCTCCTAGCACCGTCTGGAATGTTATGCATGAAGAACAATTACGTGCATATCAACTCCAAAGAGTACATTAACTACTGCCAGCCGATTTTGCTCCACGCGTTGAGCTCTGTATCAGGTTTCTGCACCGCTGCATCAAGGAGCCCCTATTTCCACGGCAATTCTCTTCACAGATGAATGTACATTTACTAGGGATTATGTACTCAATTCACGAAACATCCATGTCTGGGCAGACGAAAACCCTCATGCCGCGCATGTCCAGAAATTCCAACACAGATTTTCAATTAATGTGTGGGCACATATTCTGGATGGTCATGTGATTGGACCGTACATGCTTCCGTCCAGGCCAACAGGTCGCATCTACTTGATCTTCCTACAACAAGTATTGGGTTTGTTGATGAATACTGTGCAATTGTACGTCCGTCAAGACATGTGGTTTCAGCATGACGGCGCACCCCGTCACTTTTCCGTCATGTTTGGCAGCATCTGGACCGACGATTCGAAGAAAGATGGATAGACGGAGGTGGTCCAACTGCATGGCTTCCACGATCACCGGATTTGACTCCATTGGACTGTTTCCTCTGGGGTCGTATGAAGAGTTTGGTTTATGACACTCCTGTGGAGACAAGAAGATCTGGTGGCACGAGTTGTGATCTTGCAGGAGAGATTGCAGATACACCAGGTGTGATAGAGCGCGTTACCAAAACATCATTCGTAGTTACAATGTGTGCAACGAAGTTACTGGTCGCACTTGTAGTGGATCTGAATGTTAACGATAATTTCAAAATGACAAAAACAGTTTAAGTTTAACTGTAAACAAAAGTGTTTGTGAAAAATGATTCAGTTTCCATTTTGTTTCTTGGTTATTAATGAGTTGAATTGTAAAACAAGTGATGTACTGTGTCACGCCTCATAATAAATTACTTGTAAAAGTGGTCGCGTTAAAAACATGCTTTCAAACGGCTGTAGCATGGAAACGTTAAGTTTCCGGACGTGGTCTCCAATTTCAAATAATATCAAATTCAGTCCCCTCTACAAGTCCTAGAAGTTTGTAAGGGGAGTTTTAGATCATTATGTACATTGCATTCCTGGACGAATAACTTTACTTCATCAGACACTACAATGTGATTGGAATTTTGGCCTTCTAACAATTTATTTGCATTTGTTTCGACCCATGTACACTACAGTTAAAAGATCTCAATTCCTTGATGTCTTTTGTTGAGATTTTTTTAGCATGGTTGTTTCACAGGTTACCGTCCGAACCTCGAGCCCCACTACTTATATGGAGGACCTAGATTTTTTTACAGGATATATTACTCGTTGTTAGTTGGTATGTCTCAATAACTAATAGTTCATTCCACTCTTTCATGTCCTATGCATCAGAGATGTTGCTTAGGAGTCGCAATTATACGATTGAATAAGATCTGGGCAGGAATGAATGGCATTGTCAGTTTTACTGCGATCGTATACTATCCATTTGATCCCCCGGAACATTTTACATGAGACATGAATATAATAAGTTGAAAAGGAACGCTGGACATAAATGTCTATTGAATAGTTATTTACGTTACAAGGATTCAATGTGAGGTTTTACGAATGATTTAAGATCGGAATGTTGAAATTAATTTGATAAAATGTTTTAAGTTCTAGTAACATTGTTATTTTAATATCATGTTGAATTTAATTATTTGTAATAAAATAAGTTCAGAATGAATTGGTTCGTATGTAAAGTTGAGATCATTAGAAATATTTTAAGATAGAATACGAATGGAAGTAATTTGTGCTAACAAAATATGAATCATTACATAAATTCACAGTTATGAATGCGTAGTCGCCCATTTGGAATATTAATTGTAACAAAGAAACTAATTAAGGCTGAATTGGTCAAATGAAATGTGAATTGTATCGAAACTATTAAAATAACATTTTTATAACGCCAAAAAATCAATTTTTAGTTAGGCTGATGAATAAATGCTAATGATATGGATTTATTACTAATTTTATGTCCAAATAATTTTTGCTGAGTATACTGGCTTGTTTATTTTTAAAATTATGATTTGTTATGGAATCTATCACAATGGAAAGGAGGAAGACCGAAGAAAACTTAGATAGAAGGGGTACAAGCAGCTATGAATATCAGAGGAATGGAGGAAGATCATTGGATGGACAGCGAGGAATGGAGTTTGGTTTCCGGAAGACGGCGGCAGCTGCCATGAATACCGGATGATGGTGATGATTTAAGTTTGCCATATTTGGTGAAATTCCGTTCATGTTTATTAATATTATAAATATGTTTCCATTTCCGGTAATTCTATAAAACCGCAAAATAATAAAATTACACCTAGTACCCGCGCCGTAGCCGAGTGGTTAAGGCAGGAAGCCTTGGCGCAGAGCTACGGGACTTGCGCTGGTTCGAGTCTCCATGGGGGAAGAAATTTTCTCATGGTATTTCGGTCAGTATGGGACCGGTGCCCACCCAGCATCGTGAGGCATTTGGGTAGCTACATTAAGTAGCGGCTCCAGGTTGAGAAAACCAGCTATAACGGCTGGGGGACTCGACATGCTGACCACGTGTTACCCCAACACTGGCTGATGATCATCTTCCTCTGTGATTGACACATGTGGATATTAGGCCAGTAGCCGGCTGGTAGGCTAAGGGCCATATAGGCCTGTCGCGCCAGGAGTTTTATGAAATAAATTACCTAACAGCATTCATAATTACTGCATAGCATGATTGTGTTTATTTCCCCCGTCTTCCATTTAGATGCAATTCATTTCTATTACAGTACCTTTGTCATTTATTTTAGAAGAATAAAGGATCAGTTGAACTTAATTCTGAATGTTTAGTGCTGCCAACTGTCAAAATGTTGTTTTGGGCGGGGTCAGGGTCAGGTTTGCTATGCTAACGGCCTTAGATGATGGTGATTATAGCATCTCTCCGAGGAAGTTCGCTCTGTTATTTCAATTAACTGGCACAAAATAACCACATGCAAATGTTCTGGGGTCAGAACCCGGCTGCCGAGTTTCATTATTTTTAATGCATCCTGCAGGAAATTCAGATAAACTTTCTTTAATAAGACATTTTCAAATTTTAAGGATGATAAAACTACTGTAATTAAAATTACCTCTTACTCCAAATATTAAACTACATCAAATACTGTAGTAAAAAATAAGGAAAACTCACCTGAAAATACGTTTCACAAGATCCTATATTGTCTCATATGTAATATTTTATTGGTTATAATTCCCTTACATTATCTGTTGGAAATTCGCGCTTTGCAGCTATGATTAATCAGTCCTAGAAAAATAAAATATTTCATATTCTACGTTCTTCTGGTACAGTTTGTATTAATCCGTTCGAAGCGGGATCTTCATAAAAATTATGTTTTCTTGTTCTGTTATTGCACTGTTGCTGTCGCTACCATTACCACTCTAATATTTTCAGTTACGTAAATTGCTGTAATTGTATTCACCCCATGTGGTGACTGGAAAAGAATGGTCCCAACATATCCCACTTGTGAGAGGCGACTTAAGTGGGTCCGAGCATTCTGGAATATAAGTGGGCTGTCGTCCTGCAGGGGACCTTAACTGGATGTCTTCTTGAGTTTGCGAATTGAACGTGTGGTTAATAATCCCATCCTAAAAGAAAACAAACAATGAATGCCGCTCACTTGTTACGGAGACAAAGTGTAGAAAAGAAACTATTTGGGGATCACTATTTGTACTTTGAATTTAAGAACTTCAAACATTTTCTCGTATTAAAAAGTTTCATATCGAGATTTTATTTCGATAAAATAAACAGTGAATTAAATAATGTAATTAAACATCAAAATATAATAAATCATATCAGATTCCTTAAAATTGGTTGATTTGGTCATCTGATCAGAGTGGATCAACAGAGATTAGTTAATAAACTATATAAACAGGAACTAGAGATGTTGGTATACCTAAGATGAGATGGCAGGACGATTTTTGGGAGGATTTGAAGAAAATGAGGGTGACAAATCTGAAAGTGGCATAAGATACAAAGCCTGGAGGAAGATTATTGAGAAGGCCAAATCATACAATTTTGAAGTTGTAGTACCGTAAGATGACGATGATGGTGATTTTATTTGGAATGCGTTCTATCAATAAATGTAATAATCTTCGAAGTAGAAGCAATTATATAGTCTTAAGCAGCCCTTTCGTTCCCCATGACCTAAATTAAAAATAAATTAGGAATTAAACTTCTCTCAAAAAATAAATAAAAAGTAAAAAATCTTATTCTTCTGAAAGTACAAACCAATAATAATAATAAAAATAATAAAAAAATAATAATTATAGATACCATTTTCTGGCTTTTTATGGGAAAAATTCAGTGATACTCATTAACAGGGCTACAAGTTTTTCGAAATTTCTTCCACGCAAGAAATGGTAATCTGATGGCCCAAGGTGGTGGATATCTGCTGGGCGCGGTAAAAATTTGATTCCTTAAATTTTATCATGGCTTCTCGAACGGTATGGGATCTAGCATTGTTTTGCTCCAAGAGAACTCTGTTTCGATTAATAATAGGTTGTATAGGTTTATTCTTAAGGTTGAAAGAATTGAAAGATAATTCGAAAGCAGTGAGAATATTTTTTTTTTGTGGAGTAGATGTACTCGGGAGAACAGGATTGGCGCTCAATGGGGCAGCAGGTAGTGACTTTAGAAAGACCATTATAATAACGGATGAGATCAAATTGTAGGTATTCAATCTGAATTCAGTCCTCTGAAATGCACACAGTAAATTACAATTACATCAATTATTAATACAAAAAATTAATACATTTCTCTTGTTTTATAAGCAGAAAAGTACAACTATTCTGAGCAGAACGTTTTCGTTGTATTCATGTTTTTTTTACCCATTTTAATATTTTCCTTTCTGAGAAAGTAATTTGTTTTATCAGATTGCACTAGTTTAGTCATAATTTATAACAAATAGGCAAAAATGCTATATTCTCATGCACATGAAAGAAAAAAAATTGTTATTATGGCTGCAAATTATATTGCGAAAAGACAAGTTGCAATTTGTCAACAAAGCTTATTGCGGAACTAGTAGCTGGTAATTATGTTACATAATTTACCTAAACAAAAGACACGGTATTTTAAGATTGTATGTTACTATATAATTTTCTAACAGATATCTTATCGCATTATAATTACGTAGAGAACTAATAAAAACTTGATTGGTCCAACACTAATAGTTTTGCGTTAGTTTTATACTACCTGCAACGACCTTTATTAATAAATATATCAGAATGTGGAATAGAAGGTCAAATAAAACACCTACCGGTTTCTCCTTTGCAGGTGTCGCAGGTTGAAGGATTGGAAAACATAATTCTAGTTTATGTAATGTGAATTTAGTTTTATTTTTCTTCAAACGTTTAAGGAATATACCTGTCGGATTTAGTTAAATACAACCATACTGCCCCCCTAAATACAATTGCAGGCTTCCTTACATATTTTCTCTTATTCTTGAACTATGTAAACAATGTCGATAAGTCCCGGGACATACCGCATAGAGCCAGCGCTAGCTAAGGTCCTAGTATTCCTGATATCTGTCTTGCGAGCCCGGGTTTAGTACCCGGCGGGCATGGATTTTTTATTGTAAAATTTTCATTCTCGGTATTACGATGGGGTGATGTACAGTTTTTAATCGCTAGATTGTTCTCAGATTCCAGTAATACATTACAAACCTCTCCACAGTACATATTTTTAGAAGGTATATGGAACTGTTGATAGTGATTAGTCCGTCGGATGGGGATATTAAGCGTGACGCTCCTCTTGGTGCTTTTCGGCTGTATTAGGCTTTGTGCCGGCATCGGGTTACACTTTCTCCCTGCTCATTATCTCCATTAATACAACACACAACAAAACATAGAGATCTACCTGTACAAAGGTAACTTACATATCACATACGTAAAGTGGTCTGCCGAAATGGTGATTAATTTGAAAATAGACAATATTAATACCATATCTATCCGAATAGCGCGGGACCCTAAACACGAAAATTTTAATGGGTGGGATTAAAAAAACCTAGAGTAATGTCTTATTTTTATTCTTGTTTTATAACTATCCAAGGTTTACTTTTTTTTTTTTCAAATTTGAATTCAACTACAATCATGACGTGGCACATGAAAACCCAATAATATATTTTCTATGGTGGAATGTTGAGTCCAAGTCACCCATCGTCATGTAGGCCTGCATTCTGTGTTTTGCTATGACTTGTCTTACCCATTTTGATAAGAGAGCGGTTTTCAATTTTTATCTTTGGAGAAGTTATTTTAGGAGCACTCTCATCACCAGCTATTTGTCTCGGTGGACTAATGGTTACAACGCTCACTTAACAGTTCCGAAGTTCACGATCGAAGTCGATGTACTCGTTCTTCAGAGGAGTATTTTTTTTTTTTCGGATGTAAGTAAAGCCATGTTTCCCATTCATATATTTATGGGATGTAAAAGAACTGCAAGTCTTAAGTAAGATGTCTCTAACCAAAATTAACTGGCCCTTTCACGTCCAGCTTTGAATTGCTATGAATTAACCCAGAGTGCCTAGCTTGCCAAACTAGGTTCCACGCCATTTTCTCAGTCATTGCAGTAAAATAAACATTTAAATAAAATAAAGAAATAAAAGTGGAATCAGAAAAAGAATTTGCTAAACTCCTCATGTTAACATGTGTATTGGTTATTGTTGAGAATAAATTGAGCGTTGCTGTAATTTTAAGACGTAATTTATTTGCGTTTGATAATGCTAGTTTTAGGGGGTCCCAGAGATTCAACACCACCTGGATTTTTTATCGTTTTCCTCAATTGCTAATGAAAATGCTGGGTTGGCATTTCATTATCTAAATCAATTTCATAAAATATTTTTAAAAAATCAGCAACTTCGAAAAATACACCAAACACGTAATAGGAACACGTAGTCTACTGGATATAAGTTACTTAAACGATCCTAGAATCTATGTGATCTTAGATGCTAAGACATCTATTTAAATAGTCATTGCATAGACATTTCATAATTGTTCAGTTAATCTTTTGCATCACCTTACTACAGTATATATCCTCTCTTCATCTCCCCTTAACATTACTTTTAAACTTAATTATTTGAAAATACATAGGCTAGGGTAATGGATTCCGCCATAAAATCGACTCTTAAATTAGGGTCTAACGGTAAAAAAGTTGTGAATCGTTCGGTTAAATTATTTCTTCTTCTTTTCTTTGTTTTAGGACCATGACCTCTTCCATCCAGAATTACGAGTCCCTCTATCTCTTTTTTGATCTTCCAGGTGTCCTTCTCCCATCCTCTGGCAACTTATCTCCTTCTATGCGTACAATGTATCCAGTGTCATAAGGAATATATGTTGATTTCATTCAAATATTATTTTTCCAGCCATTCACCTATTGACTGAATATTCAGCTGCTATATTATTACTTCATTCCAAATTTTATCCTTCCTTGATTTACCTACATTCTTCATCAGAATTTTCATTTCATTTGTTTGTAACGTTGTTTTGTTTTAAGAGCATCTGCTCTTGTTTCAGAGGCATGGATCAATATTGGGCGGTATCACTGCATTATATATTCTTGTTTTTTGTATTTTTATTTACGTATAAATATATTTCATGTAAACGCATATTATTGAATAAGACTAGAAAAACTATTTTGAAGTTTTACAAAGTATTGGCAGTTCCATCTCTTATCTATAGATGTGAAACCTGGACATTAACAAAGGCAGATAGTAAACAAATAGAGGCTGCTGAAATGAAGATATTGAAGAGAAATAGCAGGATACCAAAGGACCGATAAAAAGAAAAACGAAGATATAAGAACAGAACTTAATATATTTAATCTCTGTGAAAGAATAAAATATTATCAAAATGCTTATCTTGAGCACGTATTACGAATGAATGAACAGCGCATACCAAGAAGAATGTATAATTATAATTGAGAAGAATGTTGGGAAGACCATTGAAGAGATGGAAGGACCAATTCGACTTATAATGAGATCGGAACAGGCCATTGGGCTTAATCCTTGTTGTTGATGATGATATATTTCATGTAACTAAATAAACAATATTGTTACTGCACCCTGTTTGCTGTAGCTTAGTGAAAAAGAATGGCAATGGATACCTTATGCCTGTAGATGCTCAATGAATAAACCGGTTTAGATTGGTTGAGAACACAAGTAAACCCCATGAATTGTTATTCCTTGTAGACCCTTGTGCAATAGGGAGGGTGATGTATATAATTATATTTTTGCAGACAGATGAAGTCTAACGAAGCAATGTCTTTTGTGTTCCATGAATCCCATCCGGACTTTTAATGTGATCTACATTTGTTGATACGACATTTAAAGCGCGTCAAATGGAATTATTATACCAGGAAAAGTTAGGAGTTGTGTAGTAGTAGAACAGCGAAACAATAAGATTTCTTGTGAATGGAAGTCTGTGGTGTTCTGCACGACTGAATATCGTTATGTATAGCGGAATTTTAACAACAGCCGCGGTACCGTTCTTGTTTAAGATGGCACAAGTTGTCATGTACCGATTGGACATTTCTTAGAAAACTATCGTGTAGAGTTATTTTTTGCCTATAGAGAGATCAATACGCAAATTATGCTCGAAATAATGGTTCGATAATATCGATGTTATGATTACATCATTTTTTGTGAACAGAAAAGAACAGTGTTGTGATTTATATACAGAGTGACTCAAACCTTTAGGGCCAAAATTATGCAACTAGTAGAGGACTTTGAATTGCATATTTTGAGCTAGGGAAGAACCCAATCCTTCGAACTTGCGATTTTAATTGATTTGTAAATTAAAATCGCCGTAATAAAAGAAGTGAACCGGCTCTTGGCGTAACGTTAGTGTTACTGACATTCCAGTTTCCGGATTCAAACCACTGCTATAACAATGCAAATTTTTATTTCAGCATACACTTGTCTAATCATTGTTATAACGACAAAGAATACCTACTTGATATGAGTGAAATCCCGTTAAGAAAACAAAGTAAGATACAGGGTCTCGATCACGCTAACCACGAGATTCTCTGTACTCCCATGTCCTATCCAGTGACAATAAGCACTTCAGTCGGCCTTACATCTTCGAACTCATCCACGCATTTAGGCCTATTTAAAGAAAATAACATTATACACAATTATAATTTCAAAATATCAATAAGTAAAACGAAAATCTTAGCTTCTAAAGGGTCAGATAACGTAAGAGTTAAAATAATTCTGGAGGGAAAAACTGTTGAACAAATGAACCATTTTAAATATCTGGGTTATGAAATCTCCTATTTTAAAAATGAAGATCTTTTAACAAACTTAATACATTTAATTAAATGTGTGGCAGAATTAAGAGAATATTTAAAAATACAAGACAGGAAACAAAATTAAAATTTTATAAAGCAATGGCAGTCCCCTTATTTTTGTATGGTAGTGAATTTTGGGTTTTAACTAAAAGATAAGAAAATATCATAGAAGCAGCTGAAATGAGATTTCTGAGAAGTGTAGCTGGCTGCAAACTTCTAGATAAAAGAAGCGAAGATATTAAAAATGAGCTAAATATTTTTTAAACTTTTAGATAATATAGAAGAATCTAGAAAAAAACTGGAAATATCATGTTCAAAGAATGAAAGATGAACGCATACCAAAAATTATACTTAATTACAAACCAAAAGGTGACAGGAATGTTGGTAGACCGAAAAAAAAGAGATGGATTCAACTTTTTGAATGAGACCGGAACAAGCCACATGGGCCTAATCCGTGATTGTTGATGACGATAAAGAAAAACTACATCTGAGTTTCAGAATGCTTGATAGGATAGAGAGATGACTATTAGAATGTTATGCAGAAACTATCCCTCGCCCCTCGTTATCAGCTATCTGAAATCGAATATTTAGGTCTGATTGGAAAAGCTGCAATGCAATCTCCATTATATCAATAGTAAAAGCAGAAGGATGTCGGGCAAAGATTCGTGATGCTACTGAGTGGGAAAAAAAAAAGAAGAAGTGGTGTGTGGAAGAAAGTTAAAAATGGAAATTGTTTCCAAACGAGCCTAATGTTGCCTGAAGTAAATGCATGAGTAACTAGAAAGAAAATTTTGGATCTGAGTCAGGATTTGAACCCAAGATTTATGCACTGGCACTCCTAATGTTCAATTATACATGACAAGACCTTTTATATACTTTATTTTATTTGTTAGTCCCTCATAAATATCATCTTCATGGTTTAGACTTTAGGCCTTGAGGTCCGTTTCGCTCACTCAGTAACGTAAATCGTCTAGTCTTCTGGGTCGCCCAACATCTCCCCTTCCGATGGGTAGATATGTAAATCAACGACTATCTCATGATTCTTGTTCCATCGTGATTTTTTTCTTAGTTAAAATTTAATTTAATTTATATATTTGTTGTTGGTATCAGATTGTAGAATTACTGATTTCATCTCTTGTTGTGTATATAGCAACAATCTAAAATTTTTTAATTTCTGCGCTCTATCCCTTCTCTTAAATAGTGAAATTGAGAAGAAAAAAATTCAGATAGTTTAGCTCCAAGAAGTCACCATGATGGGGGTTTGTTCTTATGATAGTTAATTTCGAAGTAATGGTCGCCCAGGACCACAATTCATTACATTTATAAGTTTATCACAAATACGTCATTATGCATTAATTTTCGATTTATTTTTAAAAAATACGAACGATAGGAAATGTGTGGTATAGCTTGGCTAAGCCATATTTAAAAAAAATAACGCGTAATTTGACACTTGTAAACTATTTATAGGCCTTCTATTTATATTTACATTTTGCTAGTACATTATGTGTACGGGTGTATATATATAGGGCCTATATATAATCCTTTTTCTTGCTCTCTCACAACCGACCGTTCAATGTTCTATGTTGTGGCATAATGGAAATAGGTGCGAATATATAAATATAAAAAAATGTAATAAAATTTCTGAAACCAAGATTAGATTGGGTTTAATTTAAATATAAATAATAAAATGTACTCACTTTTTTTAAAAAAATCACTAATAATAAATACGCGAGAGTAAAGTCAATTGACATTGCTGCTGCACGATTATTTTTTACAATAATGCACTTTCAGCTATGAACGTAAACAAATGAATGAATAATACACACAAATTCTTTAGAAAAAAATATTTTTATTTTGTTTATTTTAATTTATTTGTAACACAGATTATACATAAATTATATTTTTTTGCACTCCTTCTCTATATGAACCTTAATTATGCCAAATATCACACTTCTCCGTGCGCGGAATCTGCTTAAAAAGGGGTGCAGTTTTTCCTTCACGTATTAATATATAGATATGCAGCCGTCCGTTGTGTTTATAATTAACATAACAGTAGTTACTTGAAAAAGATACATGAAAACGCGTTAGAAGACTATTTTTTCGTCATTTGGACTCTGATGTTGAATGTAACCTAATTGACTATTTTGATAATAAGTCACGTATTTGGGTCAATCTCTAACAGAAAGAAATCACAACAGTTTTCATAAAAAAAACTTGAAACAGATAAAATTCTTATATTTTAACGGTTTGGCGTATCGAATAAAATTCCAAAGCATTAATGACGGACTATGGATTGTTCCGGTGCTCTTTTGTCGAAGATTATGTTCGCACGTGTCTTGTCACCATTGTTAATAGTCCTGTCAGAAGGGAGATACCTTTCACAATAAAAGAAAATCTTCTGTTCGCACGATTTCTGGTTCATCGACTTCGTGCTCTCGTACAATAAAATGCAACAATTTTTAATCTTTCTGCTTAATAAAAGTACGTCCACGCAGGAACTGCGTAAACTAAGCAAATTCAAATTCCTCAGAAAGTTGAATTTACGATCACACTTTGCTGGTTAACGGAATATATACTTGTTTTGATTCATGTATTTTATGTCTTTCGGGCTAAATGCCCGTGGTCTGGTTTTATTAACACTCAACATTTCGTCTACTACTGCGGTAGACATCCTCAGGAGATTCTGCGTACTCTTTGACCTCTTTTTAACTCTTCAAACGCTGCAGCGTCGCGTACGTGTAACTCTGGCGGAAGGAGCGCCAATCTCACCCAGTCCAAGCCCGAGCTACGAACGCAGTGTACACATGAAATGCGAAAATACCAATATGCTTGGCCAACATAAATTAAGCAAAAATTTCACTATTTAAACATAAATAAAAGTAACTCATAAAAAAAAAGTGTATAATAGAATTCAAATTTCAATTTTGGTTACCCTACTTCAAGTCGAAGTCGAGTTTTTGCCTCACTGACCAAGTTCATCGTAATTCCCTGTTGTTCGCTTCTTCCATGACCTCGTACATGTGTGAGATATTGATACACCTGGTCTTCCCAATGCAGTTTTGGTCTGGCTAATGGTCTTTTACTTCCTGGATTATTGTCCATAGCTATTTTTACACGCTTTATATTAGCTTGACCTGTATCTATCTACGTAACTGAAACTTTCAACACGATTTTCACCCACTTAATATCATTGCATCGACTTGAAACTTTGTATAGGTACTTGTAAAAGACCTGTGACAATACAATAATTTCATATTTTGTTTCTAAATCATGACCAGAATCATCAGAAAATAAAAAAAAAAGTGTCTTTGTATCTATGTAACGGGATTTTTAACACGATTTTCTTCCACTTAGAAACATTGGATTGACATGAAACTTTGTATACGTGTAAAGGACCCGTGACAATACAATAATCTCATATTTATTTTATAAAATCCTGGCCAGAATCATCAGAAAAAAAGTGTCTTTGTATCTATGTAACGGAATTTTTGAACACAATTTTCACCCACTTAGAAACATTGGATCGACTTGAAACGTTGAATACTTGTAAAGGGCCCGTGACAATACAATATTTTCATATTTCTTTCTAAAATCCTGGCCAGAATCGTCAGATAATCAAATAAATAATAGTTTTAAAAAACTAAAACAACACGCTTTATTAGAAAACCGAACTAAAAAAATGAAAAATAATTTTAATTTCCAACACACTTGGGATAAAATTAAAGTGGTCAACAAAAAAATCATATCCAACACATATAGAATAAAACTAGAGTTATCAACAAAAAGAAAATAATTTTACCATCAAAAGCTCTATATCAATTAATATATTTGATAATAAACAGATATTGGTAAAAGTAAAGTCTCTAAGAAGAAAATGTAAAAATCATAAAAAGCACTCCACGCTTTTGATGGTAAAATTATTTTCTTTTTGTTGATAACTCTAGTTTTATTCTATATGTGTTGGAGATGATTTTTTTGTTGGCCACTTTAATTTTATCCCAAGCGTGTTGAAAATTAAAATTATTTTTTTCATTTTTTTAGTTCGGTTTTCTAATAAAGCGTGTTGTTTTAGTTTTTTAAAACTATTATTTATTGTTACTCTTGTGTTCTTTTGACGTAATGTTACCAAGCCATTGTATTTTTCTACTTTAGACTATTGCTGTAGCATCTGGCTCTAGATCCGACATTCTTAATTCTCTGTTCTATCTTAATTAATATGCAAAAACTGTGTCAAAGTAAACCAAGAATTATATTATCTTCAGATTTCAGAAAAAAAAAAGCTTGCGTTTAGAACGTTTCCTTTCGTTAGCCATGCTTTAAAATATCACCCACATATTTTGTTTAATAACTACTTTCACCAAATAAATTAATTAAAGGATGACAGTAACAGTGTTGATACTACAGATCTGGTTCTGCCCTGCTATCAATTGAAATGTGGTTACAGGATGTGTAAAGATGGATAAACCAATCATAAAATTACTATCCTCTATTCTGTTTACGCATATTCCAAAGTCACGAATCCTGTATTTACAATGGTCTATAAATCTTCGATATCTTACGCATGAAAATACTATTGACCACTTGAATCGAAATTTCGATTCGGAAGATTACGGACGGTAAGGCACAGCTTTGTCTGGAATGTTGCACATTAAAAATTAAATTTCCTAAGATCTCAGCATGTTTGTTATCTGCTGGTGTTATCTGCAGTTGTCATTTATAGGATGTCGCATGTCAGGACAGCAACAACATTTATTGTGTGATAAACTTGTTTATGTTGCCGCACCGATACACAAATAATAATATTTCACTGTGTAGAAATCTTAAATTTCTAGTTAAGTAGATCAATTTCTGTCTTTAATGTCAAGCTTTATGGCCTTGTAACAAAAAGCTTTAAATTTCATCTAAAAGCCTTCTCACTAACAAATCCAACAGCTAAAAAACTAGAATGTGCAGTACATACAATCCTCTTCTTATAGACTGAAGTATGACTTTATTTTTATTTTATTAAATTAATCTCGTACAGAATATAGATTTATTTTTTATTTCATCCTTATTTTATATACTTTTTAAATTTCAAGTTCCTAGCGCACTTTATAGAATATTTGTTTATATTTCTTAAGTACTGTAGGACCTAATGTGTTTTTCTATTGTGTTTGATATGCATTCTGTATAATTTAATTATTTAAATTATATATATACACATTATTAGTATTGAAGTGGATATTTGTAGGCTTAATGAATTTTCAACCTAGCGTTGACTGAGAAAATTCCAGTTATGTTGATCGAAACTGGGTTTAGAATCTGGGATCTCCAGAGAATGAGTCCCAAATAATATTTTCTGAGGCAAAACGTTCGGTATTTTTTTAGTTAATGTATCCCGGTAACAGTCTTTGAAGGGTCATAGGTTAGTGTAGACGTAAAGATCCTCGAATCAATAGAACGAGGAAATATGTTACCAGTCTGAAGTCCGGACCGACTTCACCTCTGGAAATGCCTTGTTATTTATTTTATATGCTGCTGAGTGGACCCCAGGATAAGTGTAGAGACGTATGAAGGAAGGGAAGTATCCAGTGTTCAAGGATTTGAACTCGGGCATTCGACCCGTGGTTAGGTACCTTTTCGCCTAAGTGGAAGACTGTAATTGTATTTAATCAATCGTGTGTTGTTTCTTGAAATGTTTTATGATTTTGTTGACGGACTAAAACAATATAATAGTGAATGTGAGCTTGAAAACGAACAGAAAGTAAAACGCATATAAAAGTAGTCACTGGCCAACACTGTATTGTTTTGTATCACTAGAGCACGAATACTGACTGATTAATGGCTTTCTTTAACTGCTTTACACGTCACATTCCAAGGGCAGTGATAGGAGCGTGACTTTGCCAACCGCAGTCAAATTCGTTCTGCTTAATGTTTTCTCTTCACAGAAATTATTTCTCAATTACCTGTAATTATCAACCTCTCTCAAAAACATGTGCCTTCTCTTGTGCGAAGTGTACAGTTTTTTTTTTTTTTTTTACGTTTGAGACATAAACAAACATTTTAAGGTCTATGTTAACAGAAAATTCCGAACCTGGTACGGGATTTAAACTGAGCTTTAGCATTTAGCGCACGGGCCAAATCATTTGTTTTTCTCTTTCTCTCTTTTTCCAGTCCCTTCATAATTAGTTCCACCGCTATGGTCTCGAGATAGTATGCTGCCTTGTCATGCAACGGGCCCGGGTTCGATTCCCGGTCGGGACAGGCTCATGGGTGAGATTTTTTCGGTTTTTTTCCACACCTGAAAGACAAATGTAAGGAAGCTTAGGACCCAACGGTCCCCGAAAATTATCCGGCCATCATCATCCTTATTATTATCATCATCATTCTTCACCGGTGTGGAAAGCAACGGGAAGCTACCGCATCTATAATCCCCTAGTAAAGCTGAAAAGCATAGCATGAAAATGCTATGATTGCAGTGAAAGACCTGCCCGCGGGCAGAATTACTATGGGTGGATGTATCATAATCAACATAATGTCTTATTGCAGGAACATAGGGAATCCATAAATTTAAGTTTTCAGTTCAGTACCATTACGTTTCAGGAAATAAAATTATAATGTCCTGTGCATTTATGCAAGGTTCATGGATATGGTAAGTAAAATACCCAACCTTTTGCGGCCTATTGGTACACAGTCATAGAAGCGAAATGTCGAAATGTTTGAAGGATCGAAAATAAATATGAAAGAAAAAGTGTTCCATTCGCTTAGGTTCAGATTCGTTAAAATCATTCAAAATGTATTACGTTAATACTTGGTTTATTTTACTTAATGACAAATTTTGATATAGGCATATCAGATCATTATGATACAAAGCTGGGCATGAAAAGGCCGGCAACATTTAGTTAAAGGCTTTTATTTCAGACTTGTATTTTTTATAGTCGTAAATCAACTAAGAATGGTTTTTCCTTTGTAAATCAATAATATTCAGGACTTTTGTGCTCTGAGAAAATCCATTTCCCCCGGGCTTCAATGCGCCAATCTCGTAATCAAAGATGATCTTGGTGTATTGCCGAGATTGACTGCATTGCAACATCATTAATCCATAGAAAATAGACCTAGTGTAAACTTTGTGAGTAAGCTATGACATTAGGCTGAAAATTGTACACTGATAGAACATTGTAATAAGTGAGGAGTCAAAATACTGCGTTCGAAACTTCATAATAATTTGAGTATTTCTTTCGGCTAATTAAACTTATGCGAAGCTATAAAATTGAAAGTTTATGAGGCATTAAACCCACATTCCTTCAGCTTCTGTCAATGACATCGCCGTTCTGTTCCTCAACCAAACTTCAACTTTAAGGGAGTTCAATCACATATTTCAGAAGTAATATTTAATTCAATATATGTTACATTTTAATACACTGCATCTCACAGAAATACACACTGGGATTTCCGAATTACAACCTTCTGATCTGTGACATCAAACACTCTGTCAAGATAAAATATGCTTTTATCTTGTTAAATATAATATTTGTTCTAAAGTTTTGCTTACGTGAACAAGTATTGAAGTTTACTGCATTACTATGCAGGTATTTAAAATAAATATGATTTCTACAAGAACATATTTATTTTTCAATAGCCCTATACATGAAGCAGTAATTTTAATCTTAATATTTGAAAATTATTAATTATTGATATTCACAATACCGCTTTATCCAATCCCTAATGATAACTTCTCGCTCATGTCTTAATGATATAAACTATAGTTTTAATGTTCTGGAAAAATTTAAACAAGGAAGAAAATCGTGTAGCTTATCTTAAAAACAAAATTCAAATGTTCAGAAATGTATATTATTTTCTTTCAGCAGTCATGTTAAAACAAATTAACTCTGCTACTACACGCCAGGTATTTCTTCCTTTTCGAATGTGAGATGCAGATATGGGACAGACAATGTTTTTACTGAGGGCTATATATGATATACGCCATAAAATTGTTCGGGGTATTGGCATTCTTTTAAACACTAAAACATGGCACCTTAAATAAACCATTACAATTAAATGAATTAATTGTGGTTTTAACTAAAGTAAATACCTTTAATATAACATATCGCTGTTTACGTAATTATCATATATCATTCTGGCCGCCTAGAGGCCTGCCTTTCCTCCACGGCTGGTACACTCCTCTGCTCCTGCAGACAAGAATTAATGTTTTGTGTTTGAAATTGCAAAAGTTGTACAAAGTTATAGCAAACTATTTAGAATTTTATATATCTGAGAATTATAACATAGCTCTGTAAGATGATAATGGATATTATATTTATTTCACACCTTAATATAGTCTGACAGTTTAGTCGGTAGACCTCTAGAATGAGCCATGGTTGAGAAAGATAGCAGGATGATTATCCTAGTTGTTCCTGTTGTTATCCATTAATTCTAATAATCATCTATTATTTTTTCTGGTAGTTTATTTCAGAAACAAAACATAATTCTTCTTTAACTAAAAGTATTTCAACTATGGAAACAATGCTGGGTTGTTATGAAGCCTTGATGAAGACTACCGTGTTATATGGCATACTTTAACATTCTATTTTTATTTTACTTCTCTTTTCCATTCCTGAAATGTCTTTCAAGACATACAGTCGCGTTATATGACACTCAAAAATCCATAGACCATTCTCTTAATGTAAAGCTATACTATCCGTTCCAGTTATAATCACTTTTATTTACTAAAGGATTTTAAATATTGGAAAATAGATATACTCCTATGCTGGATGCACATATTATATTCATGCAGGAGACTTCCCGAATTTCAGTGTGGATAAATTTATTTAAAAATGCAGATTATGTAGTTAACCCTTAAATTGGCAAAACACAAATTTCTTCTGTTAGTTATTTGAATGTGGCGGACCGCAGTGAAAACGGAATCTTGTATAACTGTTATAATTAGGTATATTATATAATTATGCACACATTTAAGTGGTTTCTTTTTGTTCGTTTTCTTCTGATTTATTTAAAATTCTAAATTAATTGAACCAACTGATGTATCCAAAAGGATACATTACGAATTTAAGGGTTAAAATGTTATGCCCGTATTAAATATATTTTTTCATTCATAGACCTTGGAACAATTATCGTGGCTTCGTCTAAGAGATCGTAGAACTGTTCATTCACTATCCCTTCTCTATAAAATCCTTCACACATCATCGCCTAATTATTTATCACGCCGCTTCATCAGACTATCCGACATACATAATCTTGACTCTCGATCCCATCAGCACATTGTCCTTTATATCCCTCCTCATCACACTGTATATTATTCATTATCTTTTACGGTCTCACTTACCAAAACATGGAATTCCCTTCCGCCCTATGTCAGAGACTGTCAAACTATAACATCCTTCAAAAACAAATTAAAGAATTATTTAATAACAAACTAACTTATACACCTCACTGATAGTATTCTTTTAACAATTAATAAATTTAATTATCTATGAAAATAATATTAAGATTAACAAATATTTTCTTTTGTTTTGTTTTAAATATTGTACAAACGTAAAATTAGTTTTCTATATCTCATTATTTTTCTTTGTTTTATATATACATTAGACAGGGACAATTTAATATGTCTTGATTGTATACATTTTATTATTAGTTTTAGTCTTAATTTTAACTAACATTAACTAGTTGCATTATAGATCGTAATATAACAGATATTATATTTTTGGTCAAATTTTTATTTAGTATTTAATATTAGAGTTCATTGTGATTGTTATATTCTGATGTAATATATGTTTGCCCTGGTGAGTTGAAGAGAAGACCACATGGCCTTAACTCCATCAGGCTATAAATAAATCTAAATCTAAGATCATAATAATATTGTGAAAAG
Source organism: Diploptera punctata (assembly GCA_030220185.1). NCBI lineage: Eukaryota > Metazoa > Arthropoda > Insecta > Blattodea > Blaberidae > Diploptera > Diploptera punctata. Next base: position 5,021 of record JASPKZ010005176.1, on the reverse strand, counting down.
AAAAATAATGTCTGAACCAGGAATCGAACCATGGTTCAGACATTAATTTTTCTTTTCACAAAGGAGTGGTCCACTGTTCGATTTCTGGTTCAGACATTATTTTTTCTTTTCACAATATCATTATAATATTATAATATGATCCATTATTGGAACTGTGTTAAAATAATAGAATTGGAAAATGTTAAATTCATAGACCTATAAAATAAACTAAGTTGATCCTACATATGAATTAAATTTCTCCTAAAGTCAGACTATATGTATGGTACTCCTAAACGCTACATAATTCAGAATAATTGCTTGGTGCTTAATTTTGTGGAAAGCAACAGGAAGCTACCACACCTATAATTCCTTAGTAAAGCTGCAAAGCATAGCATGAAAAAATGCTATGATTGCAGTGAAAGACCTGCCCTCTGGCAGAATTACTATAGAATAGAATGCTTAATTTGCAAGCATGTATTTGCAATTCACTGATTTTTTCGCCTTTTCTTTGCGAAGTAATAAAAAAGTAGGAAATTTAGTGTGATACACCAAAAATTCATTCAATTGGACTTAAGAAGAAAAAGGAAACTCTATATCATTTGATAATAATTTTAACATAAAAATAAATACATTTAAGCTTTTAACTTAGGACATTTACTACTCGAACCAAGCACATTTCGTGTATTACGTTTGATAATATATCGGCATGTTATAATTACATATCCGTAATTAGTGTCTATGAATACAAACTTAAAAGATAAGTTTCAAGTAACTTTAAAATTGCTTTACTTGGGATATTTATTTTTCCTACCCGTCTCTCTCTCTCTCTCTCTCTCTCTCTCTCTCTTCTCTCTCTCGCACGCACACACTCACACACACTCTCACACACACACACACACACACACATCCAAGAATAATGTTTCAAGTGTCCTGGTTATCTTCCTTTTCTTGTGCGATATTTTAAAATTGGGTCAGATATATATTCAGTGTCATTACGGGCTGGAGCTATGTGGAAAGTATAATTTATTATATTCTGTAAAGTAGTTTCTTCTAAGTAAAACTTCTCTAGATTATCTCCATATATCTGTTAGCCTATAGCTGACACCATAGCTTTTCTCTATCCTGGTTTTCATTGATCGTCAAGGCAAGTGCAGGGGTTGGAATTTTATTTCCATGGTATTTTTCATAGTAATCACCACTTCGTAATACAATTAATATTAAATAATTTATACATAAAACAAATTTAACAAATCAAGAGCAGGCATACTCAGCCTAAAAAATGCAACCAACATACCTTATATTATGTTAGATTTTATAGCATCTATAAATCAGAATGGAATAAAAAAAATAGTTCTCCGTTTGCACTAACACTTGTGATTATGGATCAAAATTAATTTAAATTTAATGCATTTATAATGTTTTACGTTTCTTCTTAATTTCTATTGCTATGTAGAAAGTTAAATACCGTTTTTCATCTATCTGATTCTCTTTCCATTTAAAAAAAATCTCCATCAAATAAAATTATAATAGAGAACTAGGTGATATTGCTACCGGTAGACCATATACATTACGCACATCTCGACGACATCGGTTTTGTGATTTCAGATTCAATACACTGTTTTAATACACATTGCAATAAAAAACTCCAAGGCGCCACAGGCCTAGAAGGTCCTTGGCCAACCAGCCGGCTGCTTGGCTCACATCAACATGTGTTAATCACAGAGATAGACGACCATCCTGCCAATATAAGGTGACATGTAGTTAGAATATCGGATTCCCAGCCGTTCTTGTTGGTTTTCTGAACTTAGAATCGCTACTTATTGTAGCTACCCAATTCCTCATGATGCTGAGTGGATACCGGACCCATACTGGTCGAAATCCCTCACAGAGACTCGAACCAGCGCAAATTCTGTAGCTTTGCACCAAGGCATCATGCTTTAAAACCGCTACGCCGCGGAACATATAAATTGCACACCTATCTTAAAACTCTCTCCAAAAAGTTTGGGAATGAAATAGGAAATTTACAGGAATGATGCTGAAGGCATCGCAGTAAAAGTTAACGACTTTCCTCGCAGTTTTGAGCTGACATATCCTCATGCGAACGTTTCTCCCATCTCTTATTCAGAGAAACTGTCCAGTTCAGAGTCGTATTTCAAGCCTTTACAGCGACATATTCCCTTGGTACTCTAAGTATACATTTATATCCCTCAACGTGTCCATCCATCTCTCCTATGTGACCTAGACTTATTTCTGTCTATAAAAATATATTACCTGTAGACAAATCATCGGAGTTGTTAGTAACGTCATAAGAATGTTTACAATTAAATACAGTAGAGTTAAAATTAAGCCCAACATAGTCTTTTTTTTTTTCGTTTAACATCTCAACTTATAGGCACTTTTTACATGTGACCCACTACCTGAACAATGGCACGACCTTCGGGAATGGGAGTTCACTATCTTTTGTTTATTTAAATTGATTTGATTCTGTTTGTTTCCAACATATAGGCCTGTACATATAATATTTTTAATGATATCTATAAATGAAACCAATAAACCCTTTAGTTGTGTTTACTTCTTCTTCTTCTTCTTCTTCTTCTTCTTCTTCCGTATGCAGTATTGGGTGATGGATGCCCGTTCTGCGACTACAAAAACTGATCTTTCCATCGGTTGAAGGGTCTTCCGAGGTCTCTTTTGCCTTTAGGGTTGAGGTGGTAAATCATCTTTGGTAAACGGGAATTTGACATTCTCTGGACGTGTTGGAACTATTTAATCTGACTATTTAACTCATGCCCCAAATGGGAGTCAATGACCAATCACGTTTCAATGATTTTCTGTTTTACAACCAATCAGAGTCGTGTTTCACGAAATATTTATCAGTGTTAGGATTATCATATATTAAACAAAGCTCCTCCTTTTTAATATTCTGAACAGGTCTGACCGTTATTTTGCAGTGACTGAGCCTATAACAAAATACGGCTACCAGATTGTATATAATAGTGCTTACATGTCAACATTTGTAGCAATTGATTATACCACCAAAAAAAGAAACCACTGTTTGCACTTTCTTAAATGTATTTTTTCCCAGGTAATAATCGAGAAAATATAATTGTCATATTTACATCATACGACATCAAAATGAATTAATATACAGATTGATGTGTTTCATTTTTTCTCCACTAGAGAGCATTCTTACAATATTCCGTTCCTTTGGCAATAAATAGTATGATCTGGTTGCAGTGATAAACAAAAGAAGCAGTAGAAGCGTACCTATCGTTTCTCATTTGTTTCAAACATCGCCGTTTACATTAAATATATAAATATTTTAAAATAACTATAGTTAAATAATGATTTGTGAGTAAACAGCTTAATTTTATTCGTTAAAATAGTCCAACAAATGCCACTCTTGATTTCCAAATTCTCTAGATAAATTCACACTCCTCACTTCGTGAGTCGTGAATTTATCGATAATTTGGAAATCACTCGTGGCATTACTTATGATAATTTTGTATATGTAGTTGTGTTTACAATATTTATATTATCCTTGTCATTTTTAAGAATCGAATAAACTAGACCGATCTCGAATTATAAAAAAAAGAAGAATCGCTGTTTTACTTTCTGTTTATAATTCAAAAGTCTATATCTATATGTTATATCAACAGTAACTTATTATTAGAATTTTAAAAATTATAACAACTTTAAGTTAATTGTAAACTATATTACTGTATTATGTGTGGCGAATATGATACGGCCCTAATAGTGATTAAGGAATATAAGAAATGAATAAATAATGAAGGAACAGAATATAGTTAAAAATAAAATAAGTTTCGTATTGGTAAATAGTTCTCACAAGAAGCGGTTGAAACCCTAAGTAAAAGAGGTCATAAACATGTAACTCCTCAAATTAGACCTGAAATGTGTAAGCTGGGTCTAGCTTCAAAACTCACGTTTGGGAGAAATGTCAATCTCCAAATTTACAATCGCGTTAAGCCCAAGCTGGCAAACACGGTCCCTAGCCGTGAGAATAAAATCTAAAGGTAGGTGGTGGTTTAAATAAAATAGTTACGCCCTTGGTGGACATGTGATTAAATATTCTAACCAATCAAAATGAGAGTTAGGGTAAAGACCATATATGGGAATAATTGGTCCTGACTTCGATACGGAACTCATGAGGACAAAATTTAATACACTTACACTGACACTTATACTCGACACTTAGAAGAAAGAAGATCTTGATTGTATAGTAAAGAATTATCATGTAACGACGATTATGGACTTAGGGAAAATCTCCCGAGCTCATAAGTCATTTGCTAGTCCTCATTAGCGAAATATCGAAGGCCAGGGACACAAAAGTTTTATTTTTACTGTGTAACGATCATTTAAATTGGCAGAGACTAATTAAATAAAATAATTCAAACAATTAGTGATTGTCTGTTCCCACGCAATTCTCCTTCCGAACCCTATATAGATAGGAGTCTCAGCGCTCACCCAAAAAAAGGAACCGACTAGCTACCGAGGAAGGGCAAGTAAAATAACCAATTAAAATCAAAGTGAAACCCCAGTGATATTTAACAGCCCTCCTAAAGACAGCCCACCTTTAAATTACTGCCCCAAAGTGGCGCCCAACGTGGGGCCCTTTTTCTGTGACAAAGTTTTTTTCAACGTGAGTGCATTCGAAATAAGAGTGGACTTACGAAGGTTGTGGACTGAACATCATGATCCAGCAACAGGTGGAAGACAACATTCTAAACCACGAGATGGAAGAGCAGCCAGGAGTGGACAACAATCCAGGAGCAGATCAACCTAGATAACGGATGGCTGATCTCTACAACCTGACGTAAGACCAAATAATGAAGATATACAAAGGTAAAGTGGACAGATTTTTAAAAAAATAATAGAACATAAAAGTTGTCAAAAGAACCGAAAAATAAAGTAGTGTTGGAAAAAATAACAAATTAAACGAAAGTGCTTTGAGTGCTTGAATACACTTAAAAAAATTAATTTTTGTGGAATAGAAAATAAATATTAATATTAGTTAAATTGTA
>JASPKZ010005175.1:0-46861 GCA_030220185.1 Diploptera punctata | reverse complement strand
TCAAAACATTAAAGATACACTGAACATGCAGATGCCCCTAGAACCAAATTAATGTTTTCCTGAGTGATACACTGCCCAATTTGGATTAAATCTAATTTATTTTTGTTATAGGCTATGAATCACGGAGATGCACTATCTCCTCTACTATTTTAATACTTTTTGTACTAGAGCATGCCATTAAATCTTTAAACAATGAGGATGGCTTACAACTGAATGGGTATTTTTAAAAAAATTAATAAGCTGTTAGTTTATTCTGATGATGTAGTACTACTGTCCGATAGCGAGGAAGATACTAAAGGACAATACGCATACACTGTTGAGTAACACTAAGAATTAGGATTGGAAGTAAATATCAATAAAACTAAATATATGGTCACACGTAGAAATTCATTATATAATGGAAATGGACAGCTAATGACAAATGAGGGAAATTTTGAGGAAGTGGCTGAATTCAAATATCTAGGAACAATAATCACAAATAGGAATGAGATGCACAAAGAAATTAAACATAGGCTCAATTCTGGAAATGCGTGTTATTATGCATTGCAGAGACTCTTGATGTCCCAACTCCTTTCAAAAAACGTTAAACTGAAAATATATAAAACTATTATTCTACCAGTTATATTATATGGGTGCGAAACATGGACTTTTACTTTAAGGGAGGAAAGGAGATTACAAGTATTTGAGAATAAAGTACTTAGGAAAATTTTTGGACCAAAAGAGTGATGAACAGACAGGTGAATGGAGAAGACTACATAACAATGAACTACATGGTATTTATAGGAAGCCAGATATAACAAGAACAGTTAAGTCTCGTAGACTGCGATGGGTAGGACATGTTGAACGTATGGGGAATGAAAGACTTGCATGGAAGCTTCTTGTAGGAAATCATTAACTATGATTTGAGGGAAGAAGATCATATAGGGAATGATTGGAAAGCATTGCTCAGGATAGGGATGTATGGAGAGCTTATGTCCGCGAGGGCATGAAGCTGGGGTCGATAGTGCCAGTGAGTGAGTAAATAAGTATAGGCTATATTGAGACAAACATGGCGTTTGCTAGTCAATTTTCAATTTTGTATTTCAGACTAGCTAATACCCGGCGTGCGATGCTACGCCTAAATAAATGATGCGTTTTTACGTTTAGTTGAATAAGTAAAAGGAAAAAGGATTATAAATGTATATCATTATTTTTAGATACCCCGTGCTGATTACCCGACATTGCCCGGGAATCTACGTATCCCCATGTATTTGGCATAAATGAGCTGAAAGACAAAATTCATTATTTCGTGATATCCGTGCTGCTGCTCTTCTTGCCTCCCGGGATCTACTTACCCCGATCTTCTTGGCATGAATGAAAGACAAAAAATGGTTATTGTGAGTTATCCATAAAAGATAAACACATGCTGTCGCGGACGTTTTTGTAGAGGTTTTTGAGATATTCAATTCTGTGTACATTAATCTGGTGGAATTGTTATGTTTTAGGCAGCGTAAGTCATTTAAGCCACTTTTATTTTATGTTTCACTATAAAGGGTGATTTTTAAGGGTGAAGGGCTTGAGCATTAAAACTCTTTTATAGTCTATAACCTTCCCGGGAAAGTCCTGAACATTTTGCAAAAAGCCCCATCACAATCGGATGAACGGTACGGTAGTGTACGCTTGTCCGGGAATCTACTTATCCCGATCTTGTTGGCATCAAAGAAAGACAAAAATGGCTGTTGTGAGTTATCCGTAAAAGATAAATATATGCTGTCGCGGACTTTTTGTAGAGTTCTCTGAGATATTCAATTCTGCGTAAATTAATTTTATGTATTTGTTATGGTTTAGGCAGCCTAAGCCATTTAAAACGTCAAAACATTTTTTTTTTCGCGTTTTTCACTACAAAGGGTGATTTTTAAGGATGTAGGAGTTGAGTATCACAACTCTCTTATAGCCTATGTTCATTCCGGGAATCTGCTGAACATTTTGCAAAAGGTCCCAAGACAATCAAATCAACGGTATGGCCGCAAAGTAGGAACAAACAAACATTCATTTTATATATTAGATAAACCGTCATTTATAAAGGTCGATTTTGCTGATTTTTAGTAACACCTACCTAGTTTTATTTTAATAGCATATACTGAGTTTTGTTGTGAAACATAGCAAATTGCAACTGTTAGTGAGTTTTTTAAATATTCGTTCTGGTGAACTCCTACACCTAATGGTTTCAGAGCATGATAGACAGCGGCTAAACACTGGGGCGTACCTGAAAACCTGTGTGTACAAGTTTTTATGAAGATCGGTCTAGATGTCTATAATTTACAAACACACGCAGGTTATTAAAATTCATCGGAGAACATATTGTTTAAACAACTCACCTCATAGGATTCATGCTTCCATGATATCGCGATTTCAAACATAGTCCATGTTCATATATAATTGTAGGCTTTCACGGCCGGCGTCTTGATCCATATTTGGTTCGTCTTCCGGGCTTATAGGCCGTGGTCTGGTTGTCTTCTTACTCGACGTTTCGTCTACTGCTGCGGTAGACATCATCAGGAGATACTGCGTGCTTTCTGTGAACTCCTCAACAGTCGGCTGCAGACTGGATGGTCGTTGGAAACTGTCTCTCTGCTATAAACAGAGAGACAGTTTCCAACGACCATCCAGTCTGCAGCCGACTGTTGAGGAGTTCACAGAAAGCACGCAGTATCTCCTGATGATGTCTACCGCAGCAGTAGACGAAACGTCGAGTAACAAGACAACCAGACCACGGCCTATAAGCCCGGAAGACGAACCAAATATGGATCATAGTCATGTTCATCGTCAGCCATATGGACATGACTATGTTTGAAATCGCGATATCATGGAAGCATGAATCCTATGAGGTGAGTTGTTTAAACAATATGTTCTCCGATGAATTTTAATGATTATACCTCATAATGTTTACTTCCCAACATTAATTAAATATAACACGCAGGTTAATTTATACCTGTACGGCACGCCGTAGCGTAGTGGTTAAGGCACTGCACTACAAGCCGGAAGGTCGAGGGTTCAAGTCCCGGTGGGGTCAGGATTTTTAAACTGACCCAAACCTTCTGGCGGCACTATGGCCCTGAGGTCGACTCAGCCTCTAACGGAAATGAATACCAGACGCTTGTTCTGGGGTAAAGGCGGCCGTCACGCAGGGCTGACACCCGGCTGACATCAAGTGCCGATTGTCTAGAAATAGTGGGAGCCTAAACCTCCGCTACCCCAAGAGCCTCCTGAGGCCTATAGTGGGAATACTTTACTTCTTCTTCTTCTTCCTTCGAAGTATTAGGCCAAGGCCTGTTACAATCCTATAGAAAATATTCCCTCCAGCTTCTTCCGGAAAATTCTCGTATAAGACTTGAAAGCATAATAATAGTCCCTTCGATTGGTTGCTGGCCAAAGGAAGGCAAGACCAGTGATGGGGCTGCCATCTTATAGCCTCTGGTCAGGCTTTTCTGGAGAAGGAAAGAAAATAAAGGAAAGAAGAAATGGAAGAAAGGAAAGACTCCCTAGCCCTCGGATGCCCTAATAGCGTCGGGGTCGAAAAAACAAGAGTTAACCAAGAGAGGTTAGATAGTAAAGTTAAAAGAGTGCAAAACACAAGTAAGTGGAAGAAATGTTTTGCTCGGCTTGGGCACCTTGTGGTCGCCATCCACATATCCCCATATCCCCTAGATGAGGACCCCTGAGGGGATTTTTATATACAAAATACGTTGATATGGTAAGAATACCTTAGTCTTCTTCAGTTATTGTCTATTATAACATTCACACTGAAATGTATAGGCATACATTTAAGGTTCAATGAGAAACGTGCTTCGTAGTCAAATTTATAGAGATTGTTTTCTGTTGACCAGTTATACCTGACGATACTGGAGTCATTTATACGATTTTTTTAAAACTCTCAGCATTCATTATAATTTAATAGTTGCCCCGGAAAGAGATTTAACCCACAACATTTTGAGTTATCAGTGGATTAGTGATCTATCCTGAGAATATCGCAACGTGGTGCGTATAAAACTATCCCTGCTTTCTTTCAGACCTGTTTTATTTAATTTTAAAAGTTGGCTTTCAAGCGGATGGTTATGTATATGTAACAAAATGGCGGAAGAAGTTAATCAAGTCATGAGTAGCGATGCAGAAAAACAATTATTGCACATGCGTAAATTCATTCCATCATAGTTCCATGAATTCTATCAGAATCTTAGAGAAATTGAGTGAAAATAAAAAGACGCAAATAATGTAACGAAATATTATCATCATCAACAACAGGGATTATCCCTGCTTTCTTTCAGACCTGTTTTATTTATTTTAAAAGTTGGCTTTCAAGCGGATGGTTACGTATATGTAACAAAATGGCGGAAGAAGTTAATCAAGTCATGAGTAGCGATGCAGAAAAACAATTATTGCACATGCGTAAATTCATTCCATCATAGTTCCATGAATTCTATCAGAATCTTAGAGAAATTGAGTGAAAATAAAAAGACGCAAATAATGTAACGAAATATTATCATCATCAACAACAGGGATTAAGCCCAATGGCCTGTTCCGATCTCATTATAGGTCGAATTGGTCCTTCCATCTCTTCAATGGACTATCACCTCGACGTGGTGGGGGCACCGAGTACTCAATGAACCAGACAACCAAATCGGGGAAGTTTAGCTTTGCTAACTTTCCGATTGGTTAGAGGTGAGAGGAAACTAAGATTAGTCCGCAACGTGGGAGACGTCAGTCAGAAGGTTGACATCGACCAAGAAGTCTGCAACGGTCTATGAGGTGACGTGATACCTGGCGATCATCACAACGGCTCAAGGGGCGGTAGCAGCAACCCTCTCTAAAGAGGTTAATACTTCGATAGGTGAGTGATGCGATTCGATTCTGTTCCGCTACTTCAAATGCTGCAATCCTAGAAATAAGATTCTGTGAGCAGAGCATATAGTCCACGACACTTCCTCCATTACCGTTTATGAACGAAAGTTCCCCTTCAATATCTTCCCCGTATTTTCCGTTTAGCATTTCTAGGTTATGAATGTCGCAAAACGTCAGAAGTTCTCTCCCATACGTATTAATAACCCTATCCTTACTCGCCCGAAATCCCTTTCTTAAATCTTCCTCTCCTTCTTCCGTCCCTAAAGTTATATTTTCTCTCCCAGTTCTACCATTAAAGTCCCCCATTATAAGAGTTAGAGGAGCATGGATAGATGCTCTGAGACAGCAGCCCTGTCATTATCCTTACCCTGCACAGCGCTCGTAACGCGGTCAGGGGAAATTTATTACTACTCATTCATCTCAAAGCAAACGAAATATTATTAAGTGGAAAATAAATATTGAAAACTGAATCAATTATAATCGTGGATGTGTACCGTATTTTACGGACCATAAGACGACCGTAATTTTAAGCAAAAAAAAAACATTTTTGCCATTATTATTATTATTATTATTATTATTATTATTATTATTATTATTATTATTATTATTATTATTATTATTATTATTATTATTATTATTATATTATATTGCAAAGCTATACTAAAAAAAATCTTAGTTTATAAAACCGTGCTGATCTATAAAAACCCTGAAAATCATCTGAATTTTCTTCTTCTTCTTTGTCGACACTGCTGTCCTCTTCATATATAAGATGGCCTTCACTGTCATCGAGAGCGTTACTTACGCCGCACTTCTTGAAAGATTTAACAATAATGTCTTCTCTCGCTCCAGATCACAACTTTTTTATCCACTGACACACTTGTTCGATTGTATATAGTCCCTCCGGCATGAATTCATGTTGGGTTTAATCCATTATCCATTTGTACAAGTTCACTGGCATGATAGACTGCAATGACGCATCATAGGCTAGACAGTGTTCTAGGTTTGTGATGGCATGCCGGGAGGAAGACAGTGTTAGCAAGCTTGTGAATCCCCGCAACTCATGTTTGTTGCATCGGTGCACTACTGTTGCCAGTTGAATCCAATGTTACCAGATAGATATAATTCCGGGGCATCGAATATATGGTCATTATTAAGACCGGCGGGAATTTTAAATCAAACACTGGACATTTTTATATTAGTTCCGAGTTAAGACGCACCTGGATTTTGGAGGCAATTTTTTCGAAGAAAAAAGTGCGTCTTATAGTCCATAAAATACGGTATATGTTGTCAAATGGACAAGATAGACGGGAATGTGTATAATTTTATCTTAGGTTTGCTACAAGCCCTTTTTCGAGAATCTGGAGGGCGGTGACCTTTATTCTGAACACTCATCCAATTGGTTTGCATATTATAATCATTAAGGTACATTATACTCATTGGCTAAACCATTCACGAATACAAATTTTGATATCCTGGACATTCACACGCTTGTGAGGAGGGTTGATTTTCCCAGCTGATGACTTTGGCGGCTGGATTTTCGCAAACGCCCCCCCCCCTTTAACCCATCGCTTTCAAGTTTGAATACTTAATGCATTTCCTCAGAAACCAGATTTAAATCACCGTAAATTATATTATATATTTTCAGACATTCAAAACGGACAAAACATAACGGTACTTGAGATCACAATAAGAGTGAAGGCCAAAACACATTCCTCTATTATTCATAAATGTTAACAAAGATTACCCTTTCAAGGGATGTCAAATTATTCCAAATATATAACAACGGAGTTAAGCGAATGTACCTCGACTTCTGAGGTGAATGGGCTAAGCTGTTTTGAAAGGACCACTCCTAAACTTAACTTGTCCGCATTTTCCTCCGGTTTAGCCCCTTTTGTTATGTTATGTTATTTGAAAACTAATCTGTCTGTTATTTTGCAGGTGCGGCCTTGAACTTTTTTACTATTTACTATTTATTTTTGGGCATTTTAGATTTTAGATTTATTTATTTAGCCTGGTGGAGTTAAGGCCATGTGACCTTCTCTTCCACTCACCAGGACAAACATATATTACATCAGAATATAACAATCTCAATTAACTCTAATATTAAATACTAAATAAAAATTTGATCAAAAATATAATATCTATTATATTACGATCTATAATGCAACCAGTTAATGTTAGTTAAAATTAAGACTAAAACTAACAATAAAATGTATACAAGCAAGGCATATTAAATTGTCCCTGTTTAATGTATATAAAAAACAGAGGAAAATAATGAGATATAGAGAACTAATTTTACGAGTATACAATATTTGTTAATCTTAATATTATTTTCATAAACAATTAAATTTATTAATTGTTAAAAGAATACTATCAGTGAGGTGTATAAGTTAGTTTGTTATTGAATAATTCTTTAATTTGTTTTTGAAGGATGTTATAGTTTGACAGTCTCTGACATAGGGCGGAAGGGAATTCCATGTTTTGGTAAGTGACACCGTAAAAGATAATGAATAATATGCAGTGTGATGAGGAGAGATATAAAGGACAATGTGCTGATGGGATCGAGTGTCAAGATTATGTGTGTCGGATAGTCTGATGAAGCGGCGAGATAAATAATTAGGCGATGATGTGTGAAGCATTTTATAGAGAACGGATAGGGAATGGACAGTTCTACGATCTCTTAGACGAAGCCACGGTAATTGTTCCAGGGACGGTGTAACATGGTCAAATTTGCGAATACCACAAATAAAACGTGCGCAAGAATTATGAACACGTTGAAGTCTTTGAGCGTAAATAATATTTAAGTCTGTAAAAAGGGTGTCACAATAAGGTCTTTTCCCTTGTGAAACAAATTTTGTTTACTGTGTTACAGAACATTTTTTTATAACTGTGTATTTCCATCTATAATTAATATACATATTCTTAGAATTAAATATCCAATTCATTAACAGCATAATCTCTTTAATTTGCTTACTTGTTATAAGAGATACTAGAGGGCAGTGAGGCCCAGTTCTCGCTACCTCCCGTAAAACAACGTATATAAAGAAAAATAAATGTTTTTGAGAGGATTGCTTGGATAGCGTATGTGGCAGCGCACTGAAGTATCAATTCAGAGGTCATCATCATCTTCATTCATGGATTAGGTCTGTTGACCCGTTCCGACTTCAGCCCATCTCTTTCTAGGTCTGCCCACATCTCGGGTGCCTTTAGGTTTGTATTTTGTTATTTGTTTTGGATATCTATCTTCATTCATTCTGTCTATGTGTTGCTTCCATTTTTGTCTATATGTATCCATTTTATCAGTTATTGCAAATATTTCAAGTTCCTGTCTAATTTCTGTGTTCTTGATTCTGTCTTCCTTAGTGCACCCTTTAACAGATCTCAAAAATTTCATTTCTGCCGCCGTTATCCTACTTAGGTCTTGTTTTTTTATGTATCCAGGCTTCTGAACCATAGAGCAGTACCGGTACTGCCAATGTTTTATAAAATTTCAGTTGGGTCTCTCTTGTTGTTTTGTTATTTAGTGTTCGTTTTATCGTACCACATATTCCCTGGAATTTTGCTATTTTATTATTTATATCATTATCATAGTTAAATGAAATGCCACATCCTAGATAATTGAGATGGTTCACCTGTTCTATGATTTTGTTTCCTATTACTATTTTGGATCTGATTTGATTTTTCCCTTGGAATGCCATTACCTTAGTTTTTTCTATGGATATTTTGAGATTATATTGTTCACATATATTATGTAGTTTTAAAAATATTCCTCTGAAGTTCGTCTTCTGTATTTGCTATTATTACCTGGTCATCAGCGTATAATAATGTTTTCAAGTAGTGTGTTTTATCTAATTTTATTCCTTTATTTGTTTCTTCGTTCCATTTAAATTAAATTAAAATTCAGAGGTCCGGGTTCAAATCCCTGTGCAAGCACTTATTTATCTTTTCATGTCATATTAGGCTTGCATTGCTCAATGTCAAAAATTTAATTATAACATCGAAATAAAGAAGTGCCACTGCTATAAAGTAAAAATTCTCCTTAATTTGTTTACTTGTTATAGGAGCTACTAGATGGCAGTGAGACCGAGTTCCCGCTAAATCTCATAATAGAGAATATATATTAATGTCCACCGCTGTGGTCTCGAGGTAGCGTGCTGTCTTGTCAAGCAGCGGGCCCGGGTTCGATCCCCGGTCGGGGCAGTTTTTCTGGGTGAGGTTTTTATCGGGGTTTTTCCTCACCTGTAAGACAAATGTCAGGAAAGCTTTAAGTTCCAAACGGTCCCCGAAATCATATGGTCATCATCACCATCCTTATCATCATTATCATCATCATCATCCTTCACCGGTGTGGAAAGTAACGGGAAGCTACCACACCTACAATTCCCTAGTAAAGCTGCAAGCATAGCATGAAACATGCTACGATTGCAGTGAAGGACCTGCCTTTGGGCAGAATTACTATGGATATATATATATATATATATATATATATATATATATATATATAAAGAAAAACACATGTTTGTGAGACGATTGGTTGGACAGCATAAGTGGCAGCGCACTGAAATATCAATTTAGAGGTCCGGGTTCAAATCCCCGTCCAAGCATTTATTTTTCTTTTCTTATATAATAATTATTATATTTTTAAAACAATAAATTTATTAATATATTAGCTTCAAATTCTTCGAGAATATTTTAATCAAATATACATATATTTTATATATAAAAATTTCTTAAAGTAAATAAATCAAGCAAGAATAAAACTTTTGTAGAATCTTATGGCCAACCGGAACCTTATTAATATTATAATAATTATACATACATTACAGGAACATTTTTTAAGTCCATCCATTGTAATTCTGCCCAAGGGCAGGTCTTTCACTGCAATCATAGAATTTTCATGCTATGCTTTGCAGCTTTACTAGGGAATTGTAGGTGTGGTAGCTTCCCGATGCTTTCCACACCGGTGAAGGATGATAATGATGATTATGGTGATGATGGCCATATGATTTCGGGGACCGTTTGGACCTTAAAGGTTTCCTCACATTTGTCTTACAGGTGAGGAAAAACCCCGATAAAAACCTCACCCAGAAAAACTGTCCCGACCGGGTTCGAACCCGGGCCCGCTGCGTGACAAGGCAGCACGCTACCTCGAGACCACAGCGGTGGACTTCTTATATATATAATATTTATTTATTGTTTTAGGTAAAAAGTTGTACCACTACACTTCTGAAGAAGGTCTCAAAGGGAATATTGAAGAGTAATGAGAATCTACCCATCCACCAACACAGCAACAGATGCTATTCTGGGAGAAGGGGTATATCTGACACACCTTCCTCCGATAGAAAGTAGCGCTAAGATTATATCCAACAACTGGAATCTTGGACGAGATATCAACAACTACTTCGTACAACAACATATTGATAGATCGTATTCTGTATAGAGTTTGATGAAGAAGATCTGCCTGGACTTAGAAAATGCCTGGCAGCAGGGATGTGGTCATGTATCCAGGCTCTATTGACCTTAACAGTGTCCCACACGTCGTAAAGGATACAACATTCTTTCAAGCAATGCATGAACTTATGAAAGAGGAGTTATCATCCTGTAATATGTTGTAATCAAGTTATTAAAAGCCAAGAAATTTTAACAATATTTTTCAGAAAAAAAAAAGTGTTTATTTTTTTCAATGTCATCGGGTTTTCACTTATGAACATTTCTGGCTTTCTCCCCTGGCATTCGCGGAATTGTACTCCATTTTATAGGTGGGACACTGTTTGTTAAGGTCAATTTAGAGCCTGGATACATGACCACATCCCGCTTGCCAGGCAGTTTCTAAGTCCAGGCAGATCTTCTTCATCAAACTCTATACAGAATACGAATCTATCAATATGTTGTTGTACGGAGTAGTTGTTTGATAATCTCGTCCAAGATTCCAGTTGTTTGGATTAATCTTAGCGCTACTTTTTATCGGAGGAAGGTGTTGTCAGATATACCCCTTCTCCCAGAATAGCATCTGTTGCTGTGTTGGTGGATGGGTAGATTCTCATACTCTTCAATATTCCTTTGAGACCTTCTTCAGAAGTGTAGTGGTACAACTTTTTACCTAAAACAAATAAATAAATATTATATATATAAGAAGTCCACCGCGCGTGGTCTCGAGGTAGCGTGCTGGCCTTGTCACGCAGCGGGCCCAGGGTTCGAACCCGGTCGGGACAGTTTTTCTGGGTGAGGTTTTTAATCGGGGTTTTTCCTCACCTGTAAGACAAATGTGAGGAAACCTTTAAGGTCCAAACGGTCCCGAAATCATATGGCCATCATCACCATAATAATCATTATCATCCTTCACCGGTGTGGAAAGCATCGGGAAGCTACCACACCTACAATTCCCTAGTAAAGCTGCAAACATAGCATGAAATTCTATGATTGCAGTGAGAAAGACCTGCCCTTGGGCAGAATTACAATGGATGGACTTAAAATGTCCTGTAATGTATGTATAATTATTATAATATTAATAAAGGTTCCGGTTGGCCATAAGATTCTACAAAAGTTTTATTCTTGCTTGATTTATTTACTTTAAGAAATTTTTATATATTAAAATATATGTATATTTGATTAAAATATTCTCGAAGAAGTTGAAGCTAATATATTAATAAATTTATTGTTTTAAAATATTAATAATTATTATATAAGAAAAGAAAAATAAATGCTTGGACGGGGATTTGAAACCCGGACCTCTAAATTGATATTTCAGTGCGCTGCCACTTATGCTGTCCAACCCAATCGTCTCACAAACATGTGTTTTTCTTTATATATATATATATATATATATATATATATATATAATATATCCATAGTAATTCTGCCCAAAGGCAGGTCCTTCACTGCAATCGTAGCATGTTTCATGCTATGCTTGCAGCTTTATAGGGAATTGTAGGTGTGGTAGCTTCCCGTTACTTTCCACACCGGTGAAGGATGATGATGATGATAATGATGATAAGGATGGTGATGATGACCATATGATTTCGGGGACCGTTTGGAACTTAAAGCTTTCCTGACATTTGTCTTACAGGTGAGGAAAAACCCCGATAAAAACCTCACCCAGAAAAAACTGCCCCGACCGGGGATCGAACCCGGGCCCGCTGCTTGACAAGACAGCACGCTACCTCGAGACCACAGCGGTGGACATTAATATATATTCTCTATTATGAGATTTAGCGGGAACTCGGTCTCACTGCCATCTAGTAGCTCCTATAACAAGTAAACAAATTAAGGAGAATTTTTACTTTATAGCAGTGGCACTTCTTATTTCGATGTTATAATTAAATTTTTGACATTGAGCAATGCAAGCCAATATGACATGAAAAGATAAATAAGTGCTTGCACAGGGATTTGAACCCGGACCTCTGAATTTTAATTTAATTTAAATGGAACGAAGAAAACAAAATAAAGGAATAAAATTAGATAAAAACACACTACTTGAAAACATTATTATACGCTGATGACCAGGTAATAATAGCAAATACAGAAGACGAACTTCAGAGGAATATTTTTAAACTACATAATATATGTGAACAATATAATCTCAAAATATCCATAGAAAAAACTAAGGTAATGGCATTCCAAGGGAAAAATCAAATCAGATCCAAAATAGTAATAGGAAACAAAATCATAGAAACAGGTGAACCATCTCAATTATCTAGGATGTGGCATTTCATTTAACTATGATAATGATATAAATAATTAAAATAGCAAAATTCCAGGGAATATGTGGTACGATAAAACGAACACTAAATAACAAAACAACAAGAGAGACCCAACTGAAATTTTATAAAACATTGGCAGTACCGGTACTGCTCTATGGTTCAGAAGCCTGGATACATAAAAAAACAAGACCTAAGTAGGATAACGGCGGCAGAAATGAAATTTTTGAGATCTGTTAAAGGGTGCACTAAGGAAGACAGAATCAAGAACACAGAAATTAGACAGGAACTTGAAATATTTGCAATAACTGATAAAATGGATACATATAGACAAAATGGAAGCAACACATAGACAGAATGAATGAAGATAGATATCCAAAACAAATAACAAAATACAAACCTAAAGGCACCCGAGATGTGGGCAGACCTAGAAAGAGATGGGCTGAAGTCGGAACGGGTCAACAGACCTAATCCATGAATGAAGATGATGATGACCTCTGAATTGATACTTCAGTGCGCTGCCACATACGCTATCCAAGCAATCCTCTCAAAAACATTTATTTTTCTTTATATACGTTGTTTTACGGGAGGTAGCGAGAACTGGGCCTCACTGCCCTCTAGTATCTCTTATAACAAGTAAGCAAATTAAAGAGATTATGCTGTTAATGAATTGGATATTTAATTCTAAGAATATGTATATTAATTATAGATGGAAATACACAGTTATAAAAAAATGTTCTGTAACACAGTAAACAAAATTTGTTTCACAAGGGAAAAGACCTTATTGTGACACCCTTTTTACAGACTTAAATATTATTTACGCTCAAAGACTTCAACGTGTTCATAATTCTTGCGCACGTTTTATTTGTGGTATTCGCAAATTTGACCATGTTACACCGTCCCTGGAACAATTACCGTGGCTTCGTCTAAGAGATCGTAGAACTGTCCATTCCCTATCCGTTCTCTATAAAATGCTTCACACATCATCGCCTAATTATTTATCTCGCCGCTTCATCAGACTATCCGACACACATAATCTTGACACTCGATCCCATCAGCACATTGTCCTTTATATCTCTCCTCATCACACTGTATATTATTCATTATCTTTTACGGTGTCACTTACCAAAACATGGAATTCCCTTCCGTCCTATGTCAGAGACTGTCAAACTATAACATCCTTCAAAAACAATTAAAGAATTATTCAATAACAAACTAACTTATACACCTCACTGATAGTATTCTTTTAACAATTAATAAATTTAATTGTTTATGAAAATAATATTAAGATTAACAAATATTGTATACTCGTAAAATTAGTTTTCTATATCTCATTATTTTCCTTTGTTTTTTATATACATTAAACAGGGACAATTTAATATGCCTTGCTTGTATACATTTTATTATTAGTTTTAGTCTTAATTTTAACTAACATTAACTGGTTGCATTATAGATCGTAATATAATAGATATTATATTTTTGATCAAATTTTTATTTAGTATTTAATATTAGAGTTAATTGAGATTGTTATATTCTGATGTAATATATGTTTGTCCTGGTGAGTGGAAGAGAAGGTCACATGGCCTTAACTCCACCAGGCTAAATAAATAAATCTAAAATCTAAAATGCCCAAAAATAAATAGTAAATAGTAAAAAAGTTCAAGGCCGCACCTGCAAAATAACAGACAGATTAGTTTTCAAATAACATAACATAACAAAAGGGGCTAAACCGGAGGAAAATGCGGACAAGTTAAGTTTAGGAGTGGTCCTTTCAAAAACAGCTTAGCCCATTCACCTCAGAAGTCGAGGTACATTCGCTTAACTCCGTTGTTATATATTTGGAATAATTTGTACATCCCTTGAAAGGGTAATCTTTTGTTAACATTTATGAATAATAGAGGAATGTGTTTTGGCCTTCACTCTTATTGTGATCTCAAGTACCGTTATGTTTTGTCCGTTTTGAATGTCTGAAAATATATAATATAATTTACGGTGATTTAAATCTGGTTTCTGAGGAAATGCATTAAGTATTCAAACTTGAAAGCGATGGGTTAAAGGGGGGGGGCGTTTGCGAAAATCCAGCCGCCAAAGTCATCAGCTGGGAAAATCAACCCTCCTCACAAGCGTGTGAATGTCCAGGATATCAAAATTGTATTCGTGAATGGTTTAGCCAATGAGTGTAATGTACCTTAATGATTATAATATGTAAACCAATTGGATGAGTGTTCAGAATAAAGGTCACCGCCCTCCAGATTCTCGAAAAAGGGCTTGTAGCAAACCTAAGATAAAATTATACACATTCCCGTCTATCTTGTCCATTTGACAACATATACCGTATTTTATGGACTATAAGACGCACTTTTTTCTTCGAAAAAATTGCCTCCAAAATCCAGGTGCGTCTTAACTCGGAACTAATATAAAAATGTCCAGTGTTTGATTTAAAATTCCCGCCGGTCTTAATAATGACCATATATTCGATGCCCCGGAATTATATCTATCTGGTAACATTGGATTCAACTGGCAACAGTAGTGCACCGATGCAACAAACATGAGTTGCGGGGATTCACAAGCTTGCTAACACTGTCTTCCTCCCGGCATGCCATCACAAACCTAGAACACTGTCTAGCCTATGATGCGTCATTGCAGTCTATCATGCCAGTGAACTTGTACAAATGGATAATGGATTAAACCAACATGAATTCATGCCGGAGGGACTATATACAATCGAACAAGTGTGTCAGTGGATAAAAAGTTGTGATCTGGAGCGAGAGAAGACATTATTGTTAAATCTTTCAAGAAGTGCGGCGTAAGTAACGCTCTCGATGACAGTGAAGGCCATCTTATATATGAAGAGGACAGCAGTGTCGACAAAGAAGAAGAAGAAAATTCAGATGATTTTCAGGGTTTTTATAGATCAGCACGGTTTTATAAACTAAGATTTTTTTTAGTATAGCTTTGCAATATAATAATAATAATAATAATAATAATAATAATAATAATAATAATAATAATAATAATAATAATAATAATAATAATAATATAATAATAATAATGGCAAAAATGTTTTTTTTTGCTTAAAATTACGGTCGTCTTATGGTCCGTAAAATACGGTACACATCCACGATTATAATTGATTCAGTTTTCAATATTTATTTTCCACTTAATAATATTTCGTTTGCTTTGAGATGAATGAGTAGTAATAAATTTCCCCTGACCGCGTTACGAGCGCTGTGCAGGGTAAGGATAATGACAGGGCTGCTGTCTCAGAGCATCTATCCATGCTCCTCTAACTCTTATAATGGGGGACTTTAATGGTAGAACTGGGAGAGAAAATATAACTTTAGGGACGGAAGAAGGAGAGGAAGATTTAAGAAAGGGATTTCGGGCGAGTAAGGATAGGGTTATTAATACGTATGGGAGAGAACTTCTGACGTTTTGCGACATTCATAACCTAGAAATGCTAAACGGAAAATACGGGGAAGATATTGAAGGGGAACTTTCGTTCATAAACGGTAATGGAGGAAGTGTCGTGGACTATATGCTCTGCTCACAGAATCTTATTTCTAGGATTGCAGCATTTGAAGTAGCGGACAGAATCGAATCGCATCACTCACCTATCGAAGTATTAACCTCTTTAGAGAGGGTTGCTGCTACCGCCCCTTGAGCCGTTGTGATGATCGCCAGGTATCACGTCACCTCATAGACCGTTGCAGACTTCTTGGTCGATGTCAACCTTCTGACTGACGTCTCCCACGTTGCGGACTAATCTTAGTTTCCTCTCACCTCTAACCAATCGGAAAGTTAGCAAAGCTAAACTTCCCCGATTTGGTTGTCTGGTTCATTGAGTACTCGGTGCCCCCACCACGTCGAGGTGATAGTCCATTGAAGAGATGGAAGGACCAATTCGACCTATAATGAGATCGGAACAGGCCATTGGGCTTAATCCCTGTTGTTGATGATGATAATATTTCGTTACATTATTTGCGTCTTTTTATTTTCACTCAATTTCTCTAAGATTCTGATAGAATTCATGGAACTATGATGGAATGAATTTACGCATGTGCAATAATTGTTTTTCTGCATCGCTACTCATGACTTGATTAACTTCTTCCGCCATTTTGTTACATATACGTAACCATCCGCTTGAAAGCCAACTTTTAAAATAAAATAAAACAGGTCTGAAAGAAAGCAGGGATAATCCCTGTTGTTGATGATGATAATATTTCGTTACATTATTTGCGTCTTTTTATTTTCACTCAATTTCTCTAAGATTCTGATAGAATTCATGGAACTATGATGGAATGAATTTACGCATGTGCAATAATTGTTTTTCTGCATCGCTACTCATGACTTGATTAACTTCTTCCGCCATTTTGTTACATATACGTAACCATCCGCTTGAAAGCCAACTTTTAAAATAAAATAAAACAGGTCTGAAAGAAAGCAGGGATAATCCCTGTTGTTGATGATGATAATATTTCGTTACATTATTTGCGTCTTTTTATTTTCACTCAATTTCTCTAAGATTCTGATAGAATTCATGGAACTATGATGGAATGAATTTACGCATGTGCAATAATTGTTTTTCTGCATCGCTACTCATGACTTGATTAACTTCTTCCGCCATTTTGTTACATATACGTAACCATCCGCTTGAAAGCCAACTTTTAAAATAAAATAAAACAGGTCTGAAAGAAAGCAGGGATAATCCCTGTTGTTGATGATGATAATATTTCGTTACATTATTTGCGTCTTTTTATTTTCACTCAATTTCTCTAAGATTCTGATAGAATTCATGGAACTATGATGGAATGAATTTACGCATGTGCAATAATTGTTTTTCTGCATCGCTACTCATGACTTGATTAACTTCTTCCGCCATTTTGTTACATATACATAACCATCCGCTTGAAAGCCAACTTTTAAAATTAAATAAAACAGGTCTGAAAGAAAGCAGGGATAGTTTTATACGCACCACGTTGCGATATTCTCAGGATAGATCACTAATCCACTGATAACTCAAAATGTTGTGGGTTAAATCTCTTTCCGGGGCAACTATTAAATTATAATGAATGCTGAGAGTTTTAAAAAAATCGTATAAATGACTCCAGTATCGTCAGGTATAACTGGTCAACAGAAAACAATCTCTATAAATTTGACTACGAAGCACGTTTCTCATTGAACCTTAAATGTATGCCTATACATTTCAGTGTGAATGTTATAATAGACAATAACTGAAGAAGACTAAGGTATTCTTACCATATCAACGTATTTTGTATATAAAAATCCCCTCAGGGGTCCTCATCTAGGGGATATGGGGATATGTGGATGGCGACCACAAGGTGCCCAAGCCGAGCAAAACATTTCTTCCACTTACTTGTGTTTTGCACTCTTTTAACTTTACTATCTAACCTCTCTTGGTTAACTCTTGTTTTTCGACCCCGACGCTATTAGGGCATCCGAGGGCTAGGGAGTCTTTCCTTTCTTCCATTTCTTCTTTCCTTTATTTTCTTTCCTTCTCCAGAAAAGCCTGACCAGAGGCTATAAGATGGCAGCCCCATCACTGGTCTTGCCTTCCTTTGGCCAGCAACCAATCGAAGGGACTATTATTATGCTTTCAAGTCTTATACGAGAATTTTCCGGAAGAAGCTGGAGGGAATATTTTCTATAGGATTGTAACAGGCCTTGGCCTAATACTTCGAAGGAAGAAGAAGAAGAAGTAAAGTATTCCCACTATAGGCCTCAGGAGGCTCTTGGGTAGCGGGAGGTTAAGGCTCCCACTATTTCTAGACAATCGGCACTTGATGTCAGCCGGGTTGTCAGCCCTGCGTGACGGCCGCCTTTACCCCAGAACAAGCGTCTGGTATTCATTTCCGTTAGAGGCTGAGTCGACCTCAGGGCCATAGTGCCGCCAGAAGGTTTGGGTCAGTTTAAAAATCCTGACCCCACCGGGACTTGAACCCTCGACCTTCCGGCTTGTAGTGCAGTGCCTTAACCACTACGCTACGGCGTGCCGTACAGGTATAAATTAACCTGCGTGTTATATTTAATTAATGTTGGGAAGTAAACATTATGAGGTATAATCATTAAAATTCATCGGAGAACATATTGTTTAAACAACTCACCTCATAGGATTCATGCTTCCATGATATCGCGATTTCAAACATAGTCATGTCCATATGGCTGACGATGAACATGACTATGATCCATATTTGGTTCGTCTTCCGGGCTTATAGGCCGTGGTCTGGTTGTCTTGTTACTCGACGTTTCGTCTACTGCTGCGGTAGACATCATCAGGAGATACTGCGTGCTTTCTGTGAACTCCTCAACAGTCGGCTGCAGACTGGATGGTCGTTGGAAACTGTCTCTCTGTTTATAGCAGAGAGACAGTTTCCAACGACCATCCAGTCTGCAGCCGACTGTTGAGGAGTTCACAGAAAGCACGCAGTATCTCCTGATGATGTCTACCGCAGCAGTAGACGAAACGTCGAGTAAGAAGACAACCAGACCACGGCCTATAAGCCCGGAAGACGAACCAAATATGGATCAAGACGCCGGCCGTGAAAGCCTACAATTATATATGAACATGACTATGTTTGAAATCGCGATATCATGGAAGCATGAATCCTATGAGGTGAGTTGTTTAAACAATATGTTCTCCGATGAATTTTAATAACCTGCGTGTGTTTGTAAATTATAGACATCTAGACCGATCTTCATAAAAACTTGTACACACAGGTTTTCAGGTACGCCCCAGTGTTTAGCCGCTGTCTATCATGCTCTGAAACCATTAGGTGTAGGAGTTCACCAGAACGAATATTTAAAAAACTCACTAACAGTTGCAATTTGCTATGTTTCACAACAAAACTCAGTATATGCTATTAAAATAAAACTAGGTAGGTGTTACTAAAAATCAGCAAAATCGACCTTTATAAATGACGGTTTATCTAATATATAAAATGAATGTTTGTTTGTTCCTACTTTGCGGCCATACCGTTGATTTGATTGTCTTGGGACCTTTTGCAAAATGTTCAGCAGATTCCCGGAATGAACATAGGCTATAAGAGAGTTGTGATACTCAACTCCTACATCCTTAAAAATCACCCTTTGTAGTGAAAAACGCGAAAAAAAAAATGTTTTGACGTTTAAATGGCTTAGGCTGCCTAAACCATAACAAATACATAAAATTAATTTACGCAGAATTGAATATCTCAGAGAACTCTACAAAAAGTCCGCGACAGCATATATTTATCTTTTACGGATAACTCACAACAGCCATTTTTGTCTTTCTTTGATGCCAAGAAGATCGGGATAAGTAGATTCCCGGACAAGCGTGCACTACCGTACCGTTCATCCGATTGTGATGGGGCTTTTTGCAAAATGTTCAGGACTTTCCCGGGAAGGTTATAGACTATAAAAGAGTTTTAATGCTCAAGCCCTTCACCCTTAAAAATCACCCTTTATAGTGAAACATAAAATAAAAGTGGCTTAAATGACTTACGCTGCCTAAAACATAACAATTCCACCAGATTAATGTACACAGAATTGAATATCTCAAAAACCTCTACAAAAACGTCCGCGACAGCATGTGTTTATCTTTTATGGATAACTCACAATAACCATTTTTGTCTTTCATTCATGCCAAGAAGATCGGGGTAAGTAGATCCCGGGCAAGAAGAGCAGCAGCACGGATATCACGAAATAATGAATTTTGTCTTTCAGCTCATTTATGCCAAATACATGGGGATACGTAGATTCCCGGGCAATGTCGGGTAATCAGCACGGGGTATCTAAAAATAATGATATACATTTATAATCCTTTTTCCTTTTACTTATTCAACTAAACGTAAAAACGCATCATTTATTTAGGCGTAGCATCGCACGCCGGGTATTAGCTAGTCTGAAATACAAAATTGAAAATTGACTAGCAAACGCCATGTTTGTCTCAATATAGCCTATACTTATTTACTCACTCACTGGCACTATCGACCCCAGCTTCATGCCCTCGCGGACATAAGCTCTCCATACATCCCTATCCTGAGCAATGCTTTCCAATCATTCCCTATATGATCTTCTTCCCTCAAATCATAGTTAATGATTTCCTACAAGAAGCTTCCATGCAAGTCTTTCATTCCCCATACGTTCAACATGTCCTACCCATCGCAGTCTACGAGACTTAACTGTTCTTGTTATATCTGGCTTCCTATAAATACCATGTAGTTCATTGTTATGTAGTCTTCTCCATTCACCTGTCTGTTCATCACTCTTTGGTCCAAAAATTTTCCTAAGTACTTTATTCTCAAATACTTGTAATCTCCTTTCCTCCCTTAAAGTAAAAGTCCATGTTTCGCACCCATATAATATAACTGGTAGAATAATAGTTTTATATATTTTCAGTTTAACGTTTTTTGAAAGGAGTTGGGACATCAAGAGTCTCTGCAATGCATAATAACACGCATTTCCAGAATTGAGCCTATGTTTAATTTCTTTGTGCATCTCATTCCTATTTGTGATTATTGTTCCTAGATATTTGAATTCAGCCACTTCCTCAAAATTTCCCTCATTTGTCATTAGCTGTCCATTTCCATTATATAATGAATTTCTACGTGTGACCATATATTTAGTTTTATTGATATTTACTTCCAATCCTAATTTCTTAGTGTTACTCAACAGTGTATGCGTATTGTCCTTTAGTATCTCCTCGCTATCGGCCAGTAGTACTACATCATCAGCATAAACTAACAGCTTATTAATACCATTCAGTTGTAAGCCTTCCTCATTGTTTAAAGATTTAATGGCATGCTCTAGTACAAAATTAAATAGTAGAGGAGATAGTGCATCTCCTTGCTTCATAGCCTATAACAAAATAAATTAATTTAATCCAAATTGGCAGTGTATCACCTAGGAAACATTAATTTGGTCTAGGGGGCATCTGCATGTTCAGTGTATCTTTAATGTTTTGAGTCAACATCGGATATATGATAGAAAACACCGAACTGAATATTCTGAATTGACGAATCTTTTGGGGCCAAAGCGAGTTCACGATCCAGGATCTGTTAAAGATTCTCAGTGGAGGTGATCCTCTGAACATTTTCCCTTCTACAAATAAATTGATTTAGTGTTAGGTGTGAATAATTCCTTTCACGTTGCTTTTATCACTCTATATATGTTGAATTCTTCAACATGAAGCACACTATAGGTTACAATGGGGATGATGGGTGAAATTTCTATTTTCTAAATTTTTTGAACTAGAGACTTGATGTTGTGCACAAACATTCACTGCATGATACATAATGATGTGTTCAAGTTTCATTCTTGTGAGACATTTATTTTATGAGGTATTAA
The DNA here is from genome assembly GCA_030220185.1 of Diploptera punctata. NCBI lineage: Eukaryota > Metazoa > Arthropoda > Insecta > Blattodea > Blaberidae > Diploptera > Diploptera punctata. The sequence goes on along the minus strand of JASPKZ010005175.1, from coordinate 24,941 downwards.
AAATTACATTTGCACGTATGGGGAATGAAAGACTTGCATGGAAGCTTCTTGTAGGAAAGTCAGAGGGAAAACGCCCAGTTGGTAGACCAAGAATGAGGTGGGAGAATAACATTAACTATGATTTGAGGGAAGTAGATTATACAGAGAATGATTGGAAAGCATTAGCTGAGGATAGGGATGTATGGAGAGCTTATGTCCGTGCGGCCATGAACCTACGGGTTCGATAGTGCCAGTGAGTAAGTAAGTATTAAAAATTACATTCAAGAAAATTTGCATATATTATAATTAAATGGGTTCTACAAATTTTTTAGTAAAATGTTGGTTTTTTTTACAAGATTCTTCAATTATTTCGAAAAACATCATGCATTAGAATTCTTATAATGTGAATACAAAGGGAGAAAAAATGTTATATCTCAAGCGTGGAATTACAAAAAAAATTAATAGTTACATACATTTTATTTTTTATTTCTTAAAATACTGCTTCAATCATGAAACCTATGCACTACTTTGTTACTCATTGTTTTTAGGACATGCAGTAAAAACTTGAACCTTCTAGGACAACATTTGTGAATTCTATTAAAATTTGAAAACATGTTCATCGAATGGAAGATCACAGAATACCCAAACTAATGTTAAGATATCAACCTGCAGGAAGAAGAAGACCAGGACGTCCACTCAAAAGACTTCTGGATGGTGTTTCTCTTGAGGCCGAAACAGGTCAACAAATGGCCTAAATTCGTGAATGTACTATGATGATGATGATGATTAAAATTTGAATGTACAAAAATGCCGTGAAAATAAAAGTTTAAAGATTTGCATGCAGTTTAAATACAAAATGTAACATACAGGCCTAATCAGCACTTTAGGGAACTTAGAAGTGTCGTAGGCCTCTGAAACTTTGCCAACATATACATTAGAGTCTATTTTTTAGTACAAAAGACAAAAAAATGCCAATTTTTATCTCAAATGGTCAATTTTTCACCCAATCATCCCCCTTAATTTTAGATTAAAACGGCAGGAAATGATTTAGGGCCTACTCACTTTCTTTCTTCCTCTTCGTCGATTGCTTCCTCACAGTCGAATTTTTCCTCTTCGTTGATTGATTTCCCGCAGTTGCATTTTTCCTCTTCGTGATTGATTTCCCGCAGTTGCATTTTCCTCTTCGTTGATTGATTTCTAACAGTCGCATTCTTCCTCTTCGTTGATTGATTTCTCACAGTTGCATTTTTCCTCTTCGTTGATTGATTTCTCGCTGTCGCAGTCTTCCTCTTCGTTGATTGCTTTCTCACCGTTGTATTCTTCCTCTTCGTCGACGGACTCATCACTGTCGGTTTATACCTCTTCGTTGGTTGGTTGATTCTACGGTATTCTCCTATTGATATTCGTATTGTTAGAATTGCACCTGAAACTGACATTAAAATATATTTAAAACATTGTAATTGGTGTTCTCAAGCAAGCCATACGCAAACAATAGTTAACACAATTAAATGGAAAATTGTCTCCCTGAATGAATTTGAACCCAACTGAAGTTCTCCAGATTTACGCGCTGGAATTATGTCTAGATTTAAATCCCAGGTAAAGCATAATTTTTCTCTGTTGTATTAAAAATTATTTCCGTTAGAGTTGTTAGATCCCCACCGAGCGCTTCCCTAGCCTTTTGAACGCCATGCCCGGCGTGCGGCGGTGAAAGTGTGTGTACAGCGGTATGCCACGCCCGGCAAGCTCCGGTTTTCAATCAATATTTTAAATATTTTTTCCCTGAAGTTTTTACTTCAATAAATTAAAATTATTTTTCGTGCTGTGTTTGTACATCCTTTCTTAGCAATACTTTGCACATCCCTTACAGAATAACGGTACAGGCTAGTTGCAAATGCGTTTTTTAAAGGAGGGTGTACATTCATGTTTCAAAGCCTTTTTTTTTTTTGCTATGGAATATTGCAATTTCAGGATTTTCTCTTTATTTATTTTATTTTTAGTTGAAAATGTAGTTGGCCAAGGGGTAGGTCGTGCTGTGAAACACGGTGATTCATGTCTCGAAGTTGACGAAAATACAATACGCGAGTTTATTGTGTCAGTTTTATCAGAAGATGAGAGTGACAGTAACAGTTCATTAAATGGTTATTCGTTTGACGAATGTGATAGTAGCCCTGTTTCTAAGAGAATATTATTACAATCTAAGCCTGTAAATAGTAAAGCAAGTGATGTAGACCTAAATGAACAGGGTGTGAGTGGCAGTGGTGGGCGTGTCGCGCCAGACGAAACACGTGGCATAAAACAGCTGTTTGACTGGAAGGGATTCGAACCCAGGACCATAACAAATGTTCAACAATTTGAATATTATAAGTGTTTAGTGATAATTCCATCAAAATTATTCAGTAGGATAAATGTTTTAGTGATAGTGATAACAAATTTTAATAAAGACACCGTGGTGAATTCGAACCTGGGATCCTTATAAGAGGACGCAACACCGCCTAACCTTCAAATAAATGTATAATAGTGAGTTTAGCATGGCATGTAGACAGTTAATTATAATTTATAAAGGTTTATATTATACAGTATGGCATAGTACTTTAAATTAAAAAAACCTGGCACCCACAGCCCAGCTGGCAAAATGGAAACTCGGCGATCAAAAGGCTAGTTGGTGGATCGGAAAATTCTCACCAAATGGAGGTTACCGAGGGAATAAAATACTGGAGGTTGACCGAAATTAGCAGGACAGATAATATTTTTCAGCCATAATGAACACAGAACATCTAAGAGATGGTAACTGTTAAATAAAACCCAACAACAGCTGGTCTGGCAAACCACACGAGATGTATTTTATCAAAGTACCAAAACAAAGAACAACCGAACTGATTTAATGATAATGACCAATGCGAATCAAAATAGTAGACGAACTTCGGGTAATTGGATCCCTATTTTGAATTTGTTGTTTTACTTATTTAAATTAAGGGATTTGAATTTTGTTTAATTACAGTAATTATCATTAGTGCTGTAACTATGAATTAGCATTGTTATTTTATTCAAGTATGGAAACATCTTCATAACTTATAAACTTTTCTATATTACAAAAAAGGTCCGATTTAACCTCCATATTCGGGTAAAGTGGACCCCAGAGTCCATCCTAGCCTATAGACTATTTTAAGCCTATTTAAAGTAAAGTGATCCCACTACAGGCCTCAGGAGGCCCTTGGGGTAGTAGGAGGTTAAGGCTCCCACTTTTTCTGGACAATCGGCACTTGATGTCTGCCGGGTTGTCAGCCCTGCATGACGGCCGCCATTGCCCCCCCCCCCGAAGATACGTCTGGTACCCATTTCCGTTAGAGTCTGAGTCGATCCCAGGGCCTTAGTGCCGCCAAAGGGTTTGGGTCAGTTTAAAAACCCTGACCCCACCGGTACTCGAACCCTCGACCTTCTGGCTTGTAGCACAGTGCCTCAACCACTACGCTACGACACTCTATTAATTTATACAGACAGTGGCTGATGGTAATTAAAAAGCGTTGATATTTATTTAATGTCTTGAAAAATTGTATCTTAATTATAACATTCACTCATCCATCTGCAGACAGCGCCGGTCTTTGGGTTTAGGTAAAATGACAAGGATATTAAATAAAATTAATTAAGAGTATGGCTTTTACATTTAGCACCCTTTGTTGATAAAATATACGTATTCTTGTAAAGTGGACCCAATTTCACTTGAACCGCCTCGAGGAGGTTCAAGGTATTGACCTCAAGGATAACAAAGGCATTGACCGAATGCCTTTGTTATGTTTAATTATTTCATACAGCCACCATGTCACATAATATCAAACCAAACCCGTCAGTATATTAAAACAGCACCTACATAATATAATATATTTAGGAGTTTTTTCAACATTTGTAATATTCGATAGCAGAAATTAAGAATTAATTCTTAGCTTGAAAAACTTTTAAATGGTAATTTTGATAAATATCACAAATAAATCCTTCTTCCCTACAAAGAATAAAAGAAACTGGCCTTGAACATGTCAAAGTTGATGAGGGGAAGGCTTTAAAATATTTTCTGTTCCAGGGCAGCACCAATTAAAAAATATATTAACAGGGTCCACTATTGGCCGATAGCGAGGAGATACTAAAGGCCAACACGCACACACTATTGAGTAACACTAAGAAATTGGGACTGGAAGTAAATATCAATAAAACTAAATAAATGTTCACACCGAGAATGGAAATGGAGGCACACCTAGCATAGTGGTTAAGGCAGTACACTACAAACTGGAAGGTCGAGAGTTCGAGTCCCGGTGGTGCCAGGATTTTTAAACTCGCCCAAACCTTCTGGTGGCACCATGACCCTTGGGTCGACTCAGCCTCTAACGGAAATGAGTACCAGACGCTTTTTCTGGGGGAAAAGCAGCCGTCACGCAGGGCTGACAAAGTGCCGATTGTCTAGAAAAAGTGGGAACCTTAGCCTCCTACACCCCAAGGGTCTCCTTTGGCCTGTAGTGGGACTACTAAATGGAAATGGAACAGTTAATGATAAATAAGGAAAATTAAAAAAAATGGCTGAATTAAAATATGTAGGAACAATAATTACAAATAGGAATGAGATGCACAAAGAAATTAAACATAGGCTCAATTATGGAAATGCGTGCTATTATGCATGACAGGGACTTTTGTTGTCTCAACTCCTTTCAAAAAATTTTTAACTGAAAATATATAAAACTTTTATTCTCCCAGATATATTGATAAGGAACATGGACTCTTATTTTAAAGGACGAGAAAAGGTTACGAGTATTTGGGAATAAAGTTATTAGAAAACTTTTTGGATCAAAGAGAGGTCAACAGACAAAGAATGGAGAAGATTACATAACAATGAGCTATACGGTATTTATACTCGTAGGAAACAAGATGTAATAAGAAAAGTTAAGTCTATTAGACTGTAATGGGCAGGACATGTGGCACGAACGGGGAATGATAGAGGGACATGAAAGCGTCTTATAGGATAACCAGAGGGAAAACGCCAAATTTATAGGCTCAGATAGATAGATTGGAAAGCTTTTCCACCATCACTTGTGTTTTGGCGGTGAGCGATCCATTTTGGTCCTCCTTAATAGGTAGAAACCCGGGTTCCTGTAAAATACATTAGCCCCGGTTTAAATTTTTGAATTTAAATTTGAAGTTAATTGAAGTTAATAGCAAAGTTAAGTCGGAAGCGGACCTTTTGGGGCGTTCTATTCCAATGAGGTGGGAGAATAACATTTATCATAATTTGAGGGAAGTAGATTATACAGGGGATGATTGGAAAACATTAGCTCAGGATAGTGATGTATGGAGAGCTTATATCCGCGTGGCCAACGGGTTCGATAGTGCCAGTGAGTTAGGACCTCCATATCCTTCCAAGGTCAACAAAGCATGTGTGATAAAGGGTTTATAATGTTCTGCCGACAGGTCGTGTGCCTGTTAAGGCCCAGGTGACATCAGATATGTAAAAGTACAGTGCACTTACCTTACGTGATGATTGATGACGTAACTCCTGACTGGTAGAAGTCTGCAGTCCTCACTGATCAGTGATTTCTGAATAATTATTAGTTAATTACAATTATCAGCAGATATCCAGGCGGTATGTATCTGTGATACCACATGCACAAGCAAGACGCTCTTCGCTTCTGTCTTTTTTTATGTAGTAACATGAATCAGGCAGATGATGTCGAAGGACAACCAGATGATCACGTGATTTGGAACATTTTTTTTTCTTATACAATACCAACCTCATAAAAGTAAAGGTGCTATTAAAACAACACCAACCCAATAAAAATAAATGCGCTATTAAAATGTTCATTTTGAATATCGTTACGCAAAGATTAATCTAACTGTTGTAGTCTTTAAGGGGATGTGATTTTTTGACTAGGTCACTCGGCTGCGGTGAACTATTGGTTATGCTCCATGCCTCTGGTCTCGAGGATCGCGAGTTCAAATCCGGCTGGGGTCGAGGATTTTTTTAGGCCGGAAGAATCCAAGGAGAGAATTCCGAGTCTGAAAATTTACAGGCTTGTAAAAGATCCTTAAGCCTGAAAATGCCTCTAAACAAAATGTATCGACCTCAACGTCCTAGTAATACCTCAATTGCTGCTAGATGTCTCATTGAGTCGGTATGTTGACCGCATGCCATTCATGACATCTATGGGCAGATAAGATAACTAAATTAATTTGGTCTAGTGGCTCCTGAGAAGGGAGAGGACATATCTCAACTTTGGAATTAAAGCAGGATTTATAATCATAATAAATATGGAAGTTAAAGTTAATAGTTTTATACTTTAAAATTCTTTTAATATTTAAATATAACTTAAATAAAGAAAAACATCTAAATAATTCATTGTTGTTCATTGTTGAATAAAAATATCTCAGTAACAATTAAAGAAATTGTATTACATAAGTCTTTGTAAATAATGCTTTTAAAATTGTTTTAAGTCATTGTTGTCAGAATTATAAAGCTTTCTGTTATAACTGTAATAAGAACACCTGCTTAACTTCATATTTTTAAATGAAAGTAAACTAAACTCTGATTGGGTGTTAAAACAATTAACTTTTTTGATTTAACAAATCAAATTTAAACCTTATATTTACTGGACTATTAACCAATAGAATTTAAATATAACATCATGTGATGTAATAATGTTCTTTAAAATTATAAAAGAATTACACTAGTCATTCTGCATACAACTTTCCACAAATATAGAAGCAAGAAGAGTTCTCAAGATAAATGTAATGTTTAATACAAGAGTAATTGACTCCAGACAAGAAAAGAATTTATTTTAATTGATAGTGAAGAATAATACCACTTACATTTACTTAATCTGCTGGGAACCTACAAAGTGAATAAATTTGTAATTATTTCTACAATAAACAGTTTTCAGTGATTTTAAAGTGTTTTCCTATCCAGTGTACCAACTTCCGACCTTGAGAAGAGAATCCTGCTCTACCGAAAATTAAACCCAACCTGAACCAGTAATTCTTTTTGGGACACCAATCCTTCTTCAAAATGTTACTACAACATCGGGCATGAAGAGAATTACTACATCAAAATGCCACCAGAACGTGCGACAAAGCAATTCTTTTTCAGAATATGTCATTATAGATGGATACCTATAGGCCTAATAGCACTATACTTCAAGGTATGGGCCGGTTGGCCCGTTCCGCTCCCCGGTGCACTATATGCTGCAGGTGCAGGTCATCTTTCCAACGACGTTTTGGTCTTCCTACATATTGCTTTGTGGAGTTTTTTATACTTCCTCGTAGCAGGTAACCGGCCTGCTGCCGAGTAAGTCCAGTGGTGGGGCTGCCACCTCAAAGCATTTGAACATGCTTCCATCTGTACAAATCCCTCTGCCTCTTCCGCTTGTCTCGCGTTTATTGAAGCTTGTTCTTTTTGCCGATCCAACCGTTGAGGTCTTCACCCGTATCCCTGGGCAGGGGCCCTCGTTATACCCCGAAATATTGGGTCCTTGACAGATCTTAGTCACTAAGATTCTTAGTGTTCACTCCCGCGACGAGAACGCGCCTGTCAAGAATTGCCCAACTGTATACAGTCACGGCTTATGCTCCCTGTATACACTGGGCCGGGTTAATAGCCTCGTCTATAACCAAGACTAAAGGCAATATATATATATATATATATATATATATATATATATATATTGAACCCATGTCCGCATTTCTTGACGGTTAAATTTTTGCGGTGAAAGATCGTTACTCCTTGAACCAAGGTACTTTTTTTCGTCTAGCTTATCACCTTCGACCAGTCCGGCATGGGTAACCCTATCGGCAGCAATGCTACCGCCGGCATAGCTCTCAAAATCATTTAAGCACGCAAGCCACTCCACCACGACAAGGTGGGAGAATAACATTAACTATGATTTGAGGGAAGTAGATTATACAGGGAATGATTGGAAAGCATTAGCTCAGGATAGGGACGTATGGAGAGCTTATGTCCGCGCGGCCATGAACCTACGGGTTCGATAATGCCAATGAGTAAGTATATATATATATATATATATATATATATATATATATGTTATATTGCAGATTTTCGCGGATAGAACGTTGGCTAAAATAGATCATGAAAAATCTAGAATCTACAGAGAAGCAATACAGATTGAAAAAAAGGCCACATAATATGAACACCCGAGATGATGCCCAAAGATTACCATCTACATGGAAAACTGCTCTCGCTGCTCACCATGTCATCCCTAGAACAGCGAAGAAGATATGAAGAAAACCACGGTTGGGCAACATGGAGCGTGGTCGACGCTTGGATGGGTGTACGGCTTCCGAAACGGACCACACTGAAAACTGAAAATGTTTAACTACATAAGAACTAAACCTTGTATGGGTGTACGGCTTCGGAAACGGACCACACTGAAAACTGAAGGTGTTTAACTACATAATAACTAAACCTTGGATGGGTGTACGGCTTCGGAAACGGACCACACTGAAAACTGAAGGTGTTTAACTACATAATAACTAAACCTTGGATGGGTGTACGGCTTCGGAAACGGACCACACTGAAAACTGAAGGTGTTTAACTACATAATAACTAAACCTTGGATGGGTGTACGGCTTCGGAAACGGACCACACTGAAAACTGAAGGTGTTTAACTACATAATAACTAAACCTTGGATGGGTGTACGTCTTCGGAAACGGACCACAGCGAAAACTCTATTTGTTTAATTATATAAGACCTAAACCTGTGATTGAAATCTTTATTTTCTTCTGATAGCTGGCTGAAAATAGTGAATTGGTGAATAGTGTTGTGCAGCGTGTCGCTTTTTTCCGGGTGGGGCCTGGCGGCCACACCCATTAAAGAGTATTCAGTGTTTTTCAGTGAAATTTTTTCAGTGTTGTGTTTATACAGTGGTGTTTGGTTCCTGCAAAGCAACTCTATTAACTGCGAGTGCTTTGTTAAGCCTTGTTAGTTCAGTTTCAATCAAGCCAAGTGCTAGTGTAGTAATAAGTAATTAGTGCTGAACAGTCTTACCATGGCTGCTTCACTAAAAAGCATAAGTGCCGAGCAGGCTATGGACCTTGAGTATGAGGAGCCCTCGGCCTACGAACTTTGGGAAACTGCGCTCAAAAATTTGAAAGATATGTAGTTAATCAAAATTTTCCACCTGAATCAAAATACCTAGCAGTAGCTAGCGAGGTGCGTGGTTCCCTCGTTTATAGTAATCAATTTCATAAGCACGTTCCCAAATTTCGGTCAGTCCGATTTTGCTCGTGATGTTACACATGATTGCCTAAAAGATTAAGTGAGATTAAGCTCAATATGAAATCTAACCAAGATTATTTTGAAAAAATGCTACATGAATTGAAATCAATACTTATGGAACTCCCTGTATCCTGTTTTTTCACAGGTGCAGATCAAATTCCTACAGCGAATACAGAATATGTACCTGAACCTAAAAGATTAAACATCATGAGAAAGAGAAACCATCCCAAAATAGTTCAAATGATAACATGAATACAAATTCAAATAAAGAGAAACCATCCCAAAATAATTCAAAAGATAACATGAATACAGTTTCAAATAAAGAGAAACCATCCACAAATAAGGCAACTACGGTCACATCACGACAAAATGAGGTGTCGGCTGTGCCAGTGCAAAATAGATTTTCAATTTTATCCGAATTACCGGATTCAATGGACACAACCGACCCTCAGGCTCCTCAACCTGGACCGTCACGGGACAAGCAGACTACAGCAGCTACCAGGCGTAGTGATAACCGTCCAGGAAGCCTCAAGTAATGCCGCAGCCGAAAAGGGAACCACGCCCACCACCCATAACGGTGATTGGGCATGGTGACCTTTTCAGGATGAATAGGGAATTAAAAGGAAAATTTGAAAAAGACGTAAAAGTAGTTAAAACCCAGGACGGTTTGAGATACTACCTAACCTCGGAGGCAGACTTCCATCTACTCAAAGAATACTTCAAAAATGCAAAGAAAGAATTTTATACATTTCAACTCAAAAAAGATCTGCCTCTGAGGGCTGTTCTAAAGAGGCTTCCTCCAGCATCACTGCTGATGAAGTCAAGGAAGAACTTAAAGAACTAGAATATCCAATAATATCGGTAAAGCAAATCACCAAAAAAGAAGGAGAAGTTATTACTCTCTTACCATTATATATCCTGGAACTTCAGAACAATGATGCTGGTAGAGAAATATATAACTTAAACCGCCTCGTTTGACAGTGGTGGCTGTGGAACCATACAAACCTAAGGCTGGCATGAAGCAGTGCTTCAGATGCCAGAAGTTTAACCATACTTTCATGGGGTGCTCCTTGACCCCATCTTGCGTAATTTGCGCTGGTACTCATAGTCATCGTGAGTGTCCGGTGAGAACCGCGGCACTCACGGACAAGAGCCTGCTGAAGTGCGCAAACTGTGGGGAAAAGGGACATCCCGCTTCCTACCGGGGTTGTGAAGCCTATAAGAAAGCAAAAGAGACTTATGAAAAAGAAAACCAAACCAAAGTCCAACAACCCCGGCGTCCCAACCTCGAACTTTCACAACAAAACCTGTTAATCCTACAGTCTCATATAGTTCTATGGTAAATTCTGGCATCACAGTTAAACCTACTGCAGGCACTGCTCCACGTCAGCCAGGGTCTGTGGCTGCTATACCAATGACGGATCAGGGACAAAAACTTTTCCATGACATTCAGCCTCTGCTGAGTGGTCTGACGACACCTATGGAGAGGTTTGTGTTCCTGACTAACCTGGTGAACTCATGTTTCGGAGATGGCTAGGCATCCTCCACAAAGCTATCTTAATGTCATGGCATTTAATGCCAATGGTGTATCCAACCAGATTCATGAGTTAATTACTTTTATACAAACAAGAGATATCGACATTCTTCTTCTGAACGAAACGCACTTAAAACCAAGAATGAAATTCCAAATTCCGCAGTACTACACATATAGGAATGACCGCCTTGATGGTCCCCTTGGAGGCACTGCCATCTGTATCAAAAAGTCCATTGGCCATAGGGTGGCCCAAATCCCGGGACTTCAATTTATTGAAGCCACGGGTATCTTCCTACCAATCACAGACCGCGAAACATTATTCATAGCAGCAATCTACAAATCTCCTCGAAGACTTCTGACAAGACACGACTTAGATATCCTCACTTCTATCTCCCCAAGCTATCTGCTTGCGGGAGACTTTAATTCAAAACATCATTATTGGAATTGTCGTGTCCAGAATGTCTCCGGTACAATCCTTCAAAACTACTGCCAACTTCATAACATTGAAATCTCTGCTCCAAGGGAACACACACTGTTCTTCCAACACGCCTACGGTCTCACGTCCGATATTTTGGACATAGTTCTATCGAAGAATGTTGCTATTTCACCACACATCACTACTGTTACAGACGCACTTGACTCTGATCACACGCCAATACTTTTAAAATTTCATCCACATTTTTATTGTCCTCCCCATTTAAGCTACAACATCATTGCATAGACTGGCAGAGTTACACTAACATGCTTAACCAATGGGTTATGCCTACACTCTCTGTCGAGTCTACGGAACAAATAGAACACACTGTCCTTAATCTACAGGCCACAATAAAAACGGCCATTACACTTGCTACAACGCGACCAAAAGAAACTAATAATACGCGAACAAAATATAACGATCCAACACTTCAAAATTATTTAAATCTAAAAGGCAGTACCAAAAATGGTTACCGCGATTTCGGAGCTCCACATCACAAGCAGCAATACAATCACTATGCTCATTTGGTCAAAAGCCGGCTTAAAGAGCTGAGAAATGCTGATTGGGATTCTTCCCTTCAGCAATTCTCAGACAAAAAGACTCCACCATGGGAGATAATAAAACGCCTCAAAAGGAGTCGAGCTCCGCCTCCTCCCTCAGCCATCCAGTCGGAACGGAACTTGGGCGTATCTCCCTAGGGAGAAGGCCCAGGTTCTAGCCGACAATTTCGCGAACCGGTTTAGACCTCATGAGCTTACAACACCGACTCACGAAGCTGAGGTGCAACATACAATCAGTACTTTTCTAGACACACCTATTCCTATACCCCATCCTGATGTACAGCTTTGTGAACTCAAAGCAATTGTACAAAACCTCCCGTCCCACCGTGCCCTGGTCATGATCAGATTTCTAATCTGGCCATAAAACACTTACCTGAAAAAACCTTACTCCTACTCCTACAAATAGTGAACCTTTGCTTTCGTTTCCACTACTTCCCGGAAGTATGGAAGAAAGCAAAGGTAATCGCTATTCCTAAACCTGGTAAAGACCCAACCATACCGGACAACTTGCGTCCAATCAGTCTGCTACCAGTGCTGGGCAAAATTATGGAAAAAATTATTTTGGCAAAATTAAAAATTGCAATTTCTGAGAGAAACCTTATTCCTACTCATCAGTTTGGATTTAGAAAAGCACATAGCACTCCACTGCAGCTTGCAAGACTGGTTGACCATGTTGTTACGGGCTTCAACGCTAGGAAAAGTACTGTGGCAATATTTCTTGACATTGAGAAAGCTTTTGATACTACTTGGATAAATGGACTTATTTACAAACTTATCAAATTCAACATTTCGGCTCATTTAATTAAATTGATAACTAAATACCTCACTAACCGACAATTTTATGTGTCGGTTAGTGGGTATAATTCTGACTGCAAGACCCTCTTGGCGGGAGTTCCTCAAGGTGCAGTACTCTCACCTATCCTATATAGCCTTTATGTTTCCGACTTCCCTACTTCTCCTAGCGTAAATATCGCATCCTTTGCTGATGATACGTGTCTGTTTTATCAGGCACGTTTTCGTTCCGTACCGTTCCACATTCGTGTGGTCCAAACTGCCCTAAATACAGTCCAATCCTATATGCGTCTGTGGAATATAAAACTAAATGCAAATAAAACAAAATTCGTTGTATTTGCAAAACCCACAAACGCACTCCTGCCCGACTCACCTTAGGAGCTCTTAGACTCCGTCCAGAGACTTCAGCCAAGTATCTTGGAATCCATTTGGATTCCAAGCTTACGTTCAAAATTCATATTGAAAATCTAAAACATAAAGCAAACGCTGCCATTGCTCTTTTATATCCATTTTTCAAGTCGCCTATGCTATCTACCAGGATCAAACTTACTTTATATCAAGTTGCGATCCGCAGCATGTTGCTGTACGGTTGTGAAGCCTGGAGTATCCTAGCTGCTGGACATAAGAAAAAAGTTCAAATAATCCAGAATAAATGCTTAAAAATTATAATTTCAGCTCCACTACGCACTAGAATCTCAGTACTTCACGACCAAGCACAGATGCCCTATATTGCCGATACAATTGAAAAAAGGGTTGTGCACATGTTGCAACTCATAGAAAATCATGAGAATCCAATTGTTCGCAATATAGGGCATATGCTACAGCAACGTGCTGTACACCGAAACATATTCACCAGAGACCCCGATGACGGTCCACTTCCATGATATGTGTGCTGGATTCCAGCTAGGGACCATCCTCATATCATCCATACCTGCTACGGAAATGAAAACATAAGCCGCGAGACAGCAAGGCTAAGGAACAAAACCCCTACTGAATAAACACAATGGTGTTTGGCCGCCAAGGGACCTCACTGGTTCCCAGAAAGCGGCACGCTGGGCAATGCTAGTCATTGCCACAAAACAGTCAGTCAGTCAGACTCTCCTTGATACAGCATTGCGCTTACGGCAGTGGAACAGTGAAGTCAAGTCAAGGCATCCTAGATACACCGAGTACGCAAAGTTTCCTGTTGGCGGTAACGTCAGCTCCTGTTACTGGTAGTAAGGATCACCGACGAGCCAACGTGAACTGGTGGGCAACCTGTGGTCAACCTTGGCGTCTTGAGCGCTACTGCTCGGGCTTTTGCCTCTCTCTACTCCAAGTTGCAGATTGAAATCTGTTATTTTCTTCTGATAGCTGGCTGAAAATAGTGAATTGGTGAATAGTGTTGTGCAGCGTGTCGCTTTTTTCCGGGTGGGGCCTGGCGGCCACACCCATTAAAGAGTTTTCAGTGTTTTTCAGTGAAATTTTTTCAGTGTTGTGTTTATACAGTGGTGTTTGGTTCCTGCAAAGCAACTCTATTAACTGCGAGTGCTTTGTTAAGCCTTGTTAATTCAGTTTCAATCAAGCCAAGTGCTAGTGTAGTAATAAGTAATTAGTGCTGAACAGTCTTACCATGGCTGCTTCACTAAAAAGCATAAGTGCCGAGCAGGCTATGGACCTTGAGTATGAGGAGCCCTCGGCCTACGAACTTTGGGATACTGCGCTCAAAAAATTTGAGAGATACGTAGTTAATCAAAATTTCCACCTGAATCTAAATACCTAGCAGTAGCTAGCGAGGTGCGTGGTTCCATCGTTATAGTTATCAATTTCATAAGCACGTACCCAAAGTTCGGTCAGTCCGAATTTGCTCGTGATGTTACTCATGATTGCCTAAAAAGACTAAGTGAAATTAAGCTCAATATGAAATCTAACCAAGATTATTTTGAAAAAATGCTTCACGAATTGCAGACAATAATTATGGAACTTCCTGTATCTTTTTTTTCACAGGTGCAGATCAAAACCCTATAGCGAATACAGAATATGTACCTGAACCTAAAAAGATTAAAACACATGAGAAAGAGAAACCATCCCAAAATAGTTCAAATGATAACATGAATACAATTTCAAATAAAGAGAAACCATCCCAAAATAATTCAAAGATAACATGAATACAGTTTCAAATAAAGAGAAACCATCCACAAATAAGGCAACTACGGTCACATCACGACAAAATGAGGAGTCGGCTGTGACAGTGCAAATAGATTTTCAATTTTATCCGAATTACCGGATTCAATGGACACAGCCGACCCTCAGGCTCCTCAACCTGGACCGTCACGGGACAAGCAGACTACAGCAGCTACCAGGCGTAGTAATCAACCGTCCAGAGAGCCTCAAATAATGCCGCAGCCGAAAAGGGAACCACGCCCACCACCCATAACGGTGATTGGGCATGGTGACCTTTTCAGGATGAATAGGGAATTAAAAGGAAAATCGAAAAAGACGTAAAAGTAGTTAAAACCCAGGACGGTTTGAGATACTACGCTACCTCGGAGGCAGACTTCCATCTACTCAAAGAATACTTCAAAAATGCAAAGAAAGAATTTTATACATTTCAACTCAAAAAAGATCTGCCTCTGAGGGCTGTTCTAAAGAGGCTTCCCTCCAGCATCACTGCTGATGAAGTCAAGGAAGAACTTAAAGAACTAGAATATCCAATAATATCGGTAAAGCAAATCACCAAAAAAGAAGGAGAAGTTATTACTCCCTTACCATTATATATCCTGGAACTTCAGAACAATGATGCTGGTAGAGAAATATATAACTAAAACCGCCTCTGTTTGACAGTGGTGGCTGTGGAACCATACAAACCTAAAGCTGGCATGAAGCAGTGCTTCAGATGCCAGAAGTTTAACCATACTTTCATGGGGTGCTCCTTGACCCCATCTTGCGTAATTTGCGCTGGTACTCATAGTCATCGTGAGTGTCCGGTGAGAACCGCGGCACTCACGGACAAGAGCCTGCTGAAGTGCGCGAACTGTGGGGAAAAGGGGCATCCCGCTTCCTACCGGGGTTGTGAAGCCTATAAGAAAGCAAAAGAGACTTATGAAAAAAGAAAACCAAACCAAAGTTCAACAACCCCGACGTCCCAACCTCGAACTTTCACAACAAAACCTGTTAATCCTACAGTCTCATATAGTTCTATGGTAAATTCTGGCATCACAGTTAAACCTACTGCAGGCACTGTTCCACGTCAGCCAGGGTCTGTGGCTGCTATACCAATGACGGACCAGGGACAGAAACTTTTCCATGACATTCAGCCTCTGCTGAGTGGTCTGACGACACCTATGGAGAGGTTTGTGTTCCTGACTAACCTGGTGAACTCATGTTTCGGAGATGGCTAGGCATCCTCCACAAAGCTATCTTAATGTCATGGCATTTAATGCAATGGTGTATCCAACCAGATTCATGAGTTAATTACTTTTATACAAACAAGAGATATCGACATTCTTCTTCTGAACGAAACGCACTTAAAACCAAGAATGAAATTCCAAATTCCGCAGTACTACACATATAGGAATGACCGCCTTGATGGTCCCCTTGGAGGCACTGCCATCTGTATCAAAAAGTCCATTGGCCATAGGGTGGCCCAAATCCCGAGACTTCAATTTATTGAAGCCACGGGTATCTTCCTACCAATCACAGACCGCGAAACATTATTCATAGCAGCAATCTACAAATCTCCTCGAAGACTTCTGACAAGACACGACTTAGATATCCTCACTTCTATCTCCCCAAGCTATCTGCTTGCGGGAGATTTTAATTCAAAACATCATTATTGGAATTGTCGTGTCCAGAATGTCTCCGGTACAATCCTTCAAAACTACTGCCAACTTCATAACATTGAAATCTCTGCTCCAAGGGAACACACACTGTTCTTCCAACACGCCTACGGTCTCACGTCCGATATTTTGGACATAGTTCTATCGAAGAATGTTGCTATTTCACCACACATCACTACTGTTACAGACGCACTTGACTCTGATCACACGCCAATACTTTTTAAAATTTCATCCACATTTTTATTGTCCTCCCCATTTAAGTTACAACATCATTGCACAGACTGGCAGAGTTACACTAACATGCTTAACCAATGGGTTATGCCTACACTCTCTGTCGAGTCTACGGAACAAATAGAACACACTGTCCTTAATCTACAGGCCACAATAAAAACGGCCATTACACTTGCTACAACGCGATCAAAAGAAACTAATAATACGCGAACAAAATATAACGATCCAACACTTCAAAATTATTTAAATCTAAAAAGGCAGTACCAAAAATGGTACCGCGATTTCGGAGCTCCACATCACAAGCAGCAATACAATCACTATGCTCATTTGGTCAAAAGCCGGCTTAAAGAGCTGAGAAATGCTGAATGGGATTCTTCCCTTCAGCAATTCTCAGACAAAAAGACTCCACCATGGGAGATAATAAAACGCCTCAAAAGGAGTCGAGCTCCGCCTCCTCCCTCAGCCATCCAGTCGGACGGAACTTGGGCGTATCTCCCTAGGGAGAAGGCCCAGGTTCTAGCCGACAATTTCGCGAACCGGTTTAGACCTCATGAGCTTACAACACCGACTCACGAAGCTGAGGTGCAACATACAATCAGTACTTTTCTAGAAGCACCTATTCCTATACCCCATCCTGATGTACAGCTTTGTGAACTCAAAGCTATTGTACATAACCTCCCGTCCCACCGTGCCCCTGGTCATGATCAGATTCTAATCTGGCCATAAAACACTTACCTGAAAAAACCTTACTCCTACTCCTACAAATAGTGAATCTTTGCTTTCGTTTCCACTACTTCCCGGAAGTATGGAAGAAAGCAAAGGTAATCGCTATTCCTAAACCTGGTAAAGACCCAACCATACCGGATAACTTGCGACCAATCAGTCTGCTACCAGTGCTGGGAAAAATTATGGAAAAAATTATTTTGGCAAAATTAAAAATTGCAATTTCTGAGAGAAACCTTATTCCTACTCATCAGTTTGGATTTAGAAAAGCACATAGCACTCCACTGCAGCTCGCAAGACTGGTTGACCATGTTGTTACGGGCTTCAACGCTAGGAAAAGTACTGTGGCAATATTTCTTGACATTGAGAAAGCTTTTGATACTACTTGGATAAATGGACTTATTTACAAACTTATCAAATTCAACATTTCGGCTCATCTAATTAAACTGATAGCTAAATACCTCACTAACCGACAATTTTATGTGTCGGTTAGTGGGTATAATTCTGACTGCAAAACCCTCTTGGCGGGAGTTCCTCAAGGTGCAGTACTCTCACCTATCCTATATAGCCTTTATGTTTCTGACTTCCCTACCTTTCCTAGCGTAAATATCGCATCCTTTGCTGATGATACGTGTCTGTTTTATCAGGCACGTTTCCGTTCCGTACCGTTCCACATTCGTGTGGTCCAAACTGCCCTAAATACAGTCCAATCCTATATGCGTCTGTGGAATATAAAACTAAATGCAAATAAAACGAACTTCGTTGTATTTGCAAAAACCCACAAACGCACTCCTGCCCGACTCACCTTAGGAGCTCTTAGAATCCGTCCAGAGACTTCAGCCAAGTATCTTGGAATCCATTTGGATTCCAAGCTTACGTTCAAAATTCATATTGAAAATCTAAAACATAAAGCAAACGCTGCCATTGCTCTTTTATATCCATTTTTCAAGTCGCCTATGCTATCTACCAGGATCAAACTTACTTTATATCAAGTTGCGATCCGCAGCATGTTGCTGTACGGTTGTGAAGCCTGGAGTATCCTAGCTGCTGGACATAAGAAAAAAGTTCAAATAATTCAGAATAAATGCTTGAAAATTATACTTTCAGCTCCACTGCGCACTAGGATCTCAGTACTTCACGATCAAGCACAGATGCCCTATATTGCCGATACAATTGAAAAAAGAGTTGTGCACATGATGCAACATATAGAAAATCATGAGAATCCAATTGTTCACAATATAGGGCGTATGCTACAGCAACGTGCTGTACACCGAAACATATTCACCAGAGACCCCGATGACGGTCCACTTATATGATACCTGCTACGGTAATGAACACATAAGCCGCAAGACAGCAAGGCTAAGGAACAAAACCCCTACTGAATAAACACAATGGTGTTTGGCCGCCAAGGGACCTCAACTGGTTCCCAAAAAGCGGCACACTGGGCAATGCTAGTCATTGCCACAAAACAGTACAGTAGTTCTCCTTGATAATGGCATGTGGGATCATGCCGAAACGTCGGAGTCAGTGGCCAGGGGCCGAACTTGAATCCAAGACGCGGAAAACCCAAGAAAACTTTCTTATATATATATATATATATATACCTGCGCGGGTGTTTGGGAAACTCTTCAGTCTTCCTGCAGTTGAGTTTCTTCTCGGTTTTGTGTAATAAAATTGTTTTGTATTCCCGTACAAACTGAGCTGTTTAAATACACTATTTTGTCTGTATTTCAGTTCAATACGTTATGTCTTTAAAGGGTGCATGTAAAACCCTTACATTGCGTGAGAAAATTCAAGCTTGTAATTTGGGAACCCTTCATAAGAAGGAAAACTGCCAAGACGGAAATATATTTAAGGTACGTCATGTTCCTTCATAGACAGGTTTTACTGTACTTACTAAACAATGATAGATAGATAGATAAAGGGAAATGTTACCGTAGTTGCTCATGGTCAGGAATTTAGGTTAGTTTAGGTTAAGGAGAGCACACCGTAGCGTAGTTGGTTAAGGCAATATGCTACAAACCGTTAGGTCGAGGATTCAAGTCTCGGTGGAGTCAGAATTTTTTAACTGATCGAAAACCTTTTCGTGGAATCGTGGCCCTGGGCTCGGCACGAACTCTAACGAAAATGAGTACCAGACGCTTGTTCTGGGGATAAATGCGGCAGTCACGCTGGGCTGACAACCCTGCTAACATTATGTGCCGATTTTCTACAAAAATTGGAACTTTAACCTCCGACTACCCCCAAAGGTCTCCTATGGTCTGTAGTGGGACCACTTTATCACTTTACCTTAGGTTAAGAACTTTCCTGGTGCTTCATTATCATTTATCACCCATCATATCATCCACCTTCCAGGTGCCCTACGTAAGAATTGGATTACAATTCCGGCAATGCCAGGGGAGAAAGACAGAAATTTCATAAACAAAAACTAAACATGTTTTTTTTTAATTTATTGCACTTAATAACTTGATTACGAAATATTACAGGATGTTAACCCCTCTTTCATAAGTTCATGCATTGCTTTAACGATTATTGTAGGCTTTACGTTGTATGGGACACTGTTAAGATCAATAGAACCTGGATACATGACCACATCCCTGCTGCCAGGCAGTTTTCTAAGTCCAGGCAGATCTTCTTCATCAAACTCTATGCAGAATTCGATCTTATCAATGTGTTGTTTTACGAAGTAGTTGTTGATATCTCGTCCAAGATCCCAGTTGTTGGATATAATCTTGGCGCTACTTTCTATCGGAGGAAGGTGTGTCAGATATACTCCTTCTCCCAAAATAGCATCTATTGCTGTGTTTTTTGGATGGGTTTATTCTCTTACTATCCAATATTCCTTTGCAGCCTTCTTCAGTAGTGTAGTGATACAGCTTTTTACCTAAAAAAATAAATAAATATTAACATCTTTATATAATATATATATATATATATACAGGATGTTGCAAAAAACCAACAACGGAGGTGAGGTAGTATATTAAGATATTTTGATCATTTTTAATAAGGAAATAATACGTTTTCCACTATGACTAGTTAATTATGTCTCAAGATCGAAGGATTTGAAGACTCATTACTTGACAACAACTCACAGGTACGGAACCTATGATACGTGGCATCGCAACGGAATGCGGCTGCAACATGACGGAGCTCCAGCTCACTTCGATGCCAATATGAGGAGACATTTGGATATCACCTATCCAGGTCAATGGATTGTCAGAGGGGGACCAGTCCCATACCCTCCGAGATCACCTGATCTTTACCCCTCTCGACTACTTTTTGCGGGGCGACATGAAACAGTTTGTTTAACAGATTCCAGTAGAGTCACGTGTAGATCTTATAGCCCGAATCCACGCTGCTACACAAATAATTCAAACTAGGCCAGATGTATTTGTACGTGTGCGCCAATCACTACACCGCCGATGTACGTTCTGCAATGAGATGGGAGGTGGATATTTTGAAAACTTGATGTAACGGAACTCTTCAGATGTTAGCTACTGATAGTGTGAAAACGATTCATTTCCGGACATTGGTACCTTATTAAAAATTACCAACATATCTCAATACACCACCTCATCTTCCTTGTCGGTTTTGCAACACCCTATATATGTATGACAAAAAGTAAGTGATTCGACGAGGATTTGAACCCTCACCTCTGAATTGATACTTCAGTGCGCTGTCACTTACGCTATCCAAGCAATCCTCTCGCAAACATTTATTTTTCTTTATACAGTAAAACGTGTTTAATCCGGAATGTGAATAATGCGGAAATCTGTCGAATGTGAACAAATCTATTGGTCCCGGCGAAATAATAGTAATTTCATGTGTATATATTTTGCATAAAACTGAATGTGTCTAACGTGGAAACGAAAGGATATTTCTGCACAATTCATGAAAAAATTATAAAGCAGAAAAACAGAGGGATAAATTAGTTTCCACTTTATTGAATTCCCGCTTTAGGCCAAGAAAACAATAAGGAATGATTCCTGCCGTCGGGTGAATTAGAGATTCTACCTGTACCTGTAATGTTCTTTCGGCCTAACTGCAGACCCGTTATGCGAAATATAGATACCTGTCTTACAAATAACCATTGCACTGTAAAATCTTAAATTCGTTTAAGTTCTGAGACCGATCTTTCACAAGTAGCGTTCGGAATTTACGGAATAAAGATGGCTAAAACGTATGTATCATTAAACGAAAATGTGGAAGTGACTGAAGAAAAATCTCCTAATTTCCGGACCGATGCTCCAACGTCAAGCTCTAGCCGTTCCTAAATTCCTAGGGAATAACGATTTCAAGACATCTTCAGGTTGGCTGGACAGTTTTAAAAGACGACACAATGTAGTGTGGAATGAAATTTGCGGGGAATCAAAGGATGTGGACGAAAGTGTAGATAGTGAGCGGAAACCGAAACTGCATAGGCCTACTTTAATTTTAGGATTCGCGCCCAAGATATTTTTAACGCTTGACGAAACAGGACTGTTTTTTCGCGCGTTACCGTCGAAGTCGCTCACTTTTCAACAGCAGCGGAACTACAATTAATCCAAGGTACGTAAAATGATATATACGGTACTCTATAATCCAAGATTATTAATGAATTTTAGTTTTTATAATGCGGAATTTTGTCTAATGTGGAAGAAAAATTTGGTCCTATGCGATTCTGCTTTGACTAAGTTTTACTGTGTGTGTGTGTATATATATATATATATATATATATATATATATATATATATATATTCTCTATTACGGGAGTGGAACGGACGGCAGGTTGTCATGATTATCCACACACCATGTCTTCTTCTTCTTCTTCTTCTTCTTCACGGTTTAGGCTTATGTACTAGCCTGTTCCTGCTCCAAATTGCTGCTCTTTCCTATCTTTTCTTTGGTCTCCCCAAACTTCTTCTTCCTCGTGTTGAATAGCTGTATACTGCTTTTGGTATTCTATTCTCAGTCATCCTTGCCAGATGTTCTTTCCAGTTTGGTCTGTATTTCCCTATTGTCAGGATTTGTATTCCTTCCTGTAGTTCAAATGAGATATTGGGCGCTGGAGTTTAGTACCTTGCAGTTAAAATCGACAGATATTTTTTTTGGCCACGGCCTTGGTACGTCACAAAGCTTCTCAGGATGCAATGGTTGACAGTTCCTTCGTTAGTACACGATGAGGTTTCTTTTTTGGAAATAACAATGTCAGATAGTATTAGGGGCGCGGCGGCGGGCGATAGTCAAATACTAAAAGTGTATACCGATATTATCCTAATAAAAGTGATAATGATGGTAATAATAATCTAATATATAAAAATAATTGTTGTTTGTTGTTTGTTTGTTTGTTTGTTCGTAATTTATGCGCGGCCATACCGTTGATCCGATTGTGATGGGGCTTTTTGCAAAATGTTCAGGAGATTCCCGGGATGAACATAGGCTATAAGAGAGTTGTGATACTCAACTCCTACACCCTTAAAAATCGCCCTTTGTAGTGGAAAACTTGAAAAAATAGCTGTTTGGTGCTTAAATAGCTTACGCTGCCTAAACCATAACAAATACACAAAACTAATGTATACAGAATTGAATATCTCAAAAAGCTCTATAAAAATGTCCGCGACAGCATATGTTTATCTTTTACGGATAACTCACAATAACCATTTTTGTCTTTCATTGATGCCAAGAAGATCCAGACAAGTACGTAGATTCCTGTGCACACATCAGCACATGGCGGGTATTCTTTTATGTACAACTCACAATAACTAATTTTGTCTTTTAGATCATTTATCCCAAGAAGATCGAGATAAGTAGATTCCCAGGCAACACCGGGTAATCAGTACGGGAATCTTAAAATAATTCATCATCATCATCATCATCACATCACTCCAAGGATTAGGCAATTGCCCGTTCCGACTTCATATTGCATCAGCCCAACGTCTTCTAGGTCTTCCAACATCACGCCTTCCTCTTGCTTGATAATTTCTGGCTAACAATGGATATCTCTCCTTGCTCATTCCATCCATGTGATCAATCCATTCTGTCTGTAATTCGTGACTTTATCCAACAAAGGCTGTACTTTCAATTCTTCTCTATATCCTCATTTCTTATTCTATCAAGTCTTGTACATCCTTTTACTTGTCTTAGGAACCGCATCTCTGCCGTCTGTATTCTATCCTTCTGTCTTTTCACTGGAGCCCAAGTTTCACATCCATACAATATCTTAAAATAATTACGATATAAATTTGTCCATATTACGATATACATTTATAATTATTTTTCATTTTACTTATTCAACTAATCATAAGAAATACATTAATTTTCGTCTTTTAGCTCATTTATGCCAAGAGGATCGGGATGAGCAGATTCCAGGACAACGCCGGGTAAACAGCACGGGGTATCTAAAAATAATAACGATATAAATTTGTCCATATAGTTATTTAACTAAACATAAAACACATTATTTTCGTATTTCAGCTCATGTATGTCAAGAAGATCGGGATAAGTAGATTCCCGGCAACACCGCCTAATCAGCACGGGGAATCTTAAAATAATTACGGTATACATATATAACTATTTTTCATTTTACTTATTCAACCAATCATAAGAAGTACATTAATTTTCGTCTTTCAGCTGATTTATGCCAAGAAGATCGGGATGAGCAGATTCCCAGACAACGCCGGGTAAACAGCACGGGGTATCTAAAAATATATATTTAAAATTATTTTTCCTTTTACTTATTCAACTAAACATAAAACCAAATTAATTTCATTTATTTGGGCGTAGCAGCGCACGCCGCGTATTAGTTAATTAATAATAAATAATCCTTATTCACTTACGATTTGGCGCCATCTCTATCCACGACCTATAAAAAGAAACAAAATACATTAATGTTTGCATTAATATATAATGTTATTAAAGTGTACAAACACCTGGGAACAATAATTACAAATAGTATTGAGATGCACAACGAAATTCATAGGCTCAATTCTGGAAATGCGTGCTATTATGCATTACAGGAACTCTTGTCGTACCAACTTTTTACAAAAAAAAAAGTTAAACTGGAAAAATATAAAACTGTAATTCTACCAGTTATATTAGCCTATATGGAATACGAATGTGTCTAAATGGCACAAAGAGTAGGGTGCGTATAGGCAAACAGTTTTCGGAAACTTTTGAAATCCATAATGGGTTGAAGCAAGGAGATGCACTATCTCCTCTACTATTTAATTTTGTACTAGAGCATGCCATTAAATCTTTAGAGAATGAGGAAGGCTCACAACTGAATTATATTAATAAGCTGTTAGTTTATGCTGATGATGTAGTATTGTTGGACGAAAGTGAGTAGATACTAAAGGACACCAAGCACACACTATTGAGTAACACTAAGAAATTAGGACTGGAAGTAAATATCAATAAAACTAAATATATGGTCACACGTAGAAATTCAATATATAATGGAAATGGACAGCTGGTGACAAATGAGGGAGATTTTGAGGAAGTGGCTGAATTCAAATACCTGGGAACGGTGGTCACAAATAGGAATGAGATGCACAAAGAAATTAAATATAGGCTCAATTCTGGAAA
>JASPKZ010005174.1:0-31730 GCA_030220185.1 Diploptera punctata | reverse complement strand
CCAAGGGGGTCCCCCAAAAGTCCCCAGGGTCCCACACGGGATGGGTCCCCCAAGGGGCGTCCCCAAGGTTCCCACAAGGGGGTCCCCAAGGTTCCCCAAGAGGGTCCCCAAGGGGGTCCCCAATGGTCCCCCAAGGGGGTCCCCAAGGGGGTCGAAAGGGGTCCCCCAAGGGTCCCCCAAGGGTGTCCCCAAGGGCCCCCAGGGGCCCCAGGGGGTCCGCAGGGCCCCCAAGGTCCCCCAGGGTCCCCAAGGGTCCCCAAGGGGTTCCCCCAAGGGCCCCAGGGGGTTCCCAAGGGTCCCCAAGGGGGTCCCTAACGGGGGTCCCCCAAGGTCCCCCAAGGATCCCAAGGAAGTCCCCCAGGGTCACCAAGGGGGTCCCCAAGGGCCCCCAAGGTTCCCCAATGGGTGCACAAGGGGGTCTCCCAAGGTTCCCCCAGGGGGTCCCCCCAAGGGTCCCAAGGTTCCCCAGGACCCCCAAGGATCCCCCAAGGGTCCCCCAAGGGTCCCACAAGGGTCCCCCAAGGTGATCCCCCAATTCCACAGGGTCCCCCCAAGGGTCCCTCAAGGGGTCCCCAAGGGTCCCCTAAGGGGTCCCAAGGGGGTCCCCAAGGGTCCCAAGGGGCTCCCCCAAGGGGCCCCACGGGTCCCCAAAGGGGTCCCCAAGGCGATCCCCAGGTCCCCCAATGGGTCCCCCAAGGCCCCCAGGTTCCCCAAGGACCCCCAAGGGTTTCCCCAAGGGGGTCTCCCCCCAGGGTCCCCAAAGGGTCACCCAAGGTTTCCCACCAAAGGGTCCCAAGGGGATCCCCAAGGGTCCTAAGGGTCCCCAAGGGGGTGCCCAAGGGTCCCCAACGGTCCCCCAAGGGTCCCCCAAGTGTCCCTCAAGGGGGTCCCCAAGGGTCCCCAAGGGGGTCCCCAAGGGGTCCTCCAAGGGTTCCCCCAAGGGGTCCCCCAAGGGTCCCCAAGGGGATCCCACAAGTATTAGAGAACGCATAATAGCATGCATTCCAGAATTGAGCTAGTTTAATTTTTTTTGCATCTCATTCCTATTTGTGATATTGTTCCTAGGTATTTGAATTCAGCCACTTCTTCAAATTTCCTCATTGTCATTAGCTGTCCATTCCATTATATACTGGATTTCTACGTGTTTAGTTTTACTGATATTTATTTCAGTCTAATTTCTTAGTGTACTAAATAGTGTGTGCGTTTGGGCTTTAGTATCTCCTCGCTATCGGCCAGTAGTACAACAATCATCAGCATAAACTAACAGCTTATTTAATACCATTGAGTTGTAAGCCTTCCTCATTCTTTAAAGATTTAATGGCATGCTCTAGTACAAAATTAAATAGTAGAGGAGATAGTGCATCTCCTGGCTTCAACCCATTCTGGATTTCAAAAGTGTCTGAAAAACTGTTTGCCTACACGCACCCTACTCTTTGAGCCATTTAGACACATTCGTATAACGTCTAACTAACTTTTAGGGGAATTCCGAAAATCCAGCAGGATACTATATAACTTTCCCTATTACCCTTCAGAGTGTATGGATTCAAATGTCGGGAATACTCTGATGTGGAGGAAGTTCACCGGTATGTTAAACTCAGCCGTTCAGTGCCAGTATTCCATTTAAATTGATATATATTGAGTAATTTAAATGTTTTTGCAATTCGTTTATGGTGAACCCTTAATATAATATTTAATTAATTAAAATTGTTACGGTTCTCACGTAACATCTCTGCATTTTTGGCAGACTTATTTATGGTTGTTGTGTGCCACAGTTGAAATAGGTCTTTTTGTAATTTCTCACATAAGTGACACAGTGCATTGCACTAGGGATTCTTTGAGAATTTCAGAGAACCGGCTTTACCTAACAACAAAACGAAATATTTACACAAAGAGAAGGTCTTAAAAAAAGAATGATTTTCCTAAAATGGTGTTATAAATCTTCAAAATTGTAAAACCACCTGTTTGACACTGGGGCAACAATAAGTTAATTTTTCCCCTTGCAGGTCCCCCAAGGCCCCCAAGGTCCCCAAGGGTGCCCCAAGGTCCCCCAAGGGTCCCCCAAGTGGTCCCCCAAGGGTGCCTAAAGGTCGCCCAAGGGGGTCCCGCAAGGGTTTCCAAGGGTCCACTAAAGGGGTCCCCAAGGGGTCCCTTAAGGGGGTCCCCCAAGGGTATCCCCCAAGGGTTACGCAGGTGTCCCTCAAGGGGTCTCCCCAAGGGTCCCCCAAGGGTTCCCCAAGGGTCCCCCAAGGGGTCCCCAAGGGCCCCCCAGGGGTCCCCCAAGGGTCCCCCAAGGTCCCTAAGGGCCCCCAAGGGGATCCCCCAAGGGTCCCTCGAGGGCCCCCAAGGTTTCCCCTGAGGGGTTCCGCCAAGGTGGTCCCGCCCAAGGGTCCCCCAAGTTCCCCCAAGGGTCTTCCAGGGGTCCCCCAAGGGTCCCCTCAAGTGTCCCCAAAGGGGTCTTCCAAGGGGGTCCCCAAGGGTCCTAGGTGTCCCCCAAGGGTGTCCCCAAGGGTCCCCAAGGTTCCCCAAAGGGTTCTCCCAAGGGTCCCCCAAGGGTTCCCCAAGGGTCCCCAGGGTCCCCCAGGGGGTCCCCAAGGTTCCCCAGGGTCCCCCACGGGGGTCCCCAAGGGGGTACCCGCAGGGGTCCCCCAAGGGTCCCCTAAGGGTCCCCTAAGGGATCCCCAAGGGTCCCCCAAGGGTCCCCAAGGGTCCCCCAAGGGGTCCCCCAAGCAGGGTCCCCAAGGGTCCCCAAGGCGGGTCCCCAAGGGTCCCCCAAGGGTCCCCAAGGGGGTACCCCAAGGCCCCCAAGGGGACCCCCTAAGGGTACCCCCAAGGGATCCCCCAAGGGTCCCACAAGGGTCTCCCAGGGGTCCCCCAAGGGTCCCCAAGGGGGGCCCCCAAGGGGTTCCCCGAAGGGGGTGCCCCAAGGGTCCCCCAAGGGGTTGCCCAGCGGGTCCCCCAAGGGTCCCCCAAGGGGATCCCCCAGGGTCCCCCACGGGGGTCCCCCAAGGGTTCCGCCAAGGGGGGTCCCCAGGGGGTCCCCAAGGGGGTCACCCAAGGGGTCCCCCAAGGGTCCCCCCGAGGGTCCCCAAGGGGTCCCCCAAGGGTCCCCCAGGGTCCCCCAAGGTGTCCCTCAAGGGGTCCCCAAGGTTCCCCCAATGGTCCCCCAATGGGTCCTCCAACGGGTGTCCCCCAAGGGTCCCCCAAGGGTTCCCGATAGGGTCTCCAGAAGGGTCCCAAGGAGGGTTTCCAAGGGGTGCCCCAAGGGTCCCCCAAGGGGGCCCCAAGGTGTCCCGCAAGGGTCCCCACAGGGGTCCCCAAGGGTTCCGCAGGGGTCCCGCAAGTGGCCCCAAGGGTCCCCCAAGGGTCCGCCAAGGTCTCCCAAGGGTTCCCCCAAGGGTCCCCCAAGGTGGTCCCCAAGGTTCCCCCAAGGGTCCCCAAAGGTTCCCTTTTAAGGGGGTCCCCAAGGGTCCCCAAAGGGGCCCCCAAGGGTCCCCCCAGGGTCCCCCAAGGGTCTCCCAGGTCCCTCAAGGGTCCCACAAGGGTCCTCAAGGGTCCTCCAAGGGTGTCCCAAGGGTCCCCCGATGGGGTCCCCCAAAGGGTCCCCAAGGGTTCCCCAAGGGTCCCCCAGGGGGTCCCCACGGGTCCCCAAGGGTCCCCCCAGGGTCCCCAAGGGTCCCCCAAGGGTCCCCCCAAGGGTCCCCAAGGTCCCACAAGGGTCTCCCAAGGTGTCCCCCCAGGGTCCCCAAGTGTCCCCAAGGTGGTCCCCTAGGGTTCCCCAAGGGTCCCTAAGGGGGTTCCCCAAGGGTCCCCAAAGGGGCCCCCAAGGGGATCCCCACAAGGTGGTCCCCCAAGGGGGTCCCCCAAGGTGGTCCCCAAGGGGGTCCCCCAAGGGGTCCCCCAAGGGGTTCCACAAGGGTTCCACCAAGGGTCCTCCAAGGGTTCCCTAAGGTGGTCCCCCAAGGGTTCCCCCAATTGTCCCCCAAAGGATCCCCCCATGGGTCCCCAAGGGGGTCCCCCCAGGGTCCCAAAGGTCCCCCAAGGAGCCCCAAGGGTCCCCCAAGGTCCCCAAGGAGTCCCCCAGGGTCCTCAATATTGTCGCCCAAGGGTCCCCCCCAGGGGTCCCCCCAAGGGTCGGTCTCCCAAGGGGGTCCCCCAAGGGGGTCCCCCCAAGGGTGCCCCAAGGGGTCCCCCAGGTTCCCCCAAAAGGGTGTCCCCCAAGGGTCCCCCAAGGGCCCCCAAGGGTCCCCCAAGGGGTCCCCCAAGGGTTCCCCCAAGGGTCCCCCAAGGGTCCCCCAAGGGTCCCCCAAGGGGATCCCCCCAAGGGGTCCCCAAGAGTCCCCCAAGGGGGTCCCCACAGGGGTCCCCCAATGTTCCCCAAGGGGGTCCCCAAGGGTCCCCAAAGGGTCCCCCAAGGGTCCCCCAAGGGTCCCCCAAGGGGATCCCCCGAAAGGGTCCCCCAAGGGGGTCCCCAAGGGGGTCCCCCAGGGTCCCCCAAGGGGTCCCCCAAGGGTCCCCCAAGGGTCCCCCAAGGTTCCCCCAAGGGTCCCCCAAGGGTCCCCCTAGGGTCCCCCCAGGGGTCCCAAGGGTCCCCCAAGGGGGTCCCCGCAAGGGTCCCCCAAGGGTCCCCTAAGGGGTTCCCCCCAGGGGTCCCCCAAGGGTTCCCCAAGGGTCCCCAAGGGGATCCCCCAAGGGGTCCCCCAAGGGGGTCCCCGAAGGGTCCCCAAGGGTCCCCCAGGGGTCCCCCAAGGGGGTCCCCAGGGGTCCCCAAGGGTCCCAAGGGTCCCCCAAAGGGTCCCCCCAGGGGGTCCCCCCAAGGGTCCACCAAGGGTCCCCCAAGGGTCCCCCGAGGGTCCCCCAAGGGGGTCCCCACAAGGTCCCCCAAGGGTCCCCCAAGGGTCCCCCTAGGGTCCCCCAGGGTGTCCCCCAAGGGTCCCCCAAAGGGTCCCCCAAGGGTCCCCCAAGGGTCCCCCAAGGGTCCCCCAAGGGGGCTCCCCAAGGGTCCCCAAGGGTCCCCCAAGGGTCCCCCAAAGGGTTCCCCAAGGGATCCCCAAGGGGTCCACCAAGGGGCCCCCAAGGGTCCCCCAAGGGTCCCCAAGGGGTCCCCCCAAGGGTCCCCCAAGGGGATCCCCAAGGGTCCCCCAAGGGTCCCCAAGGGTCCACCAAGGGCCCCCAAGGGTCCCCCAAGGGTCCCCCAGGGGATCACCAAGGGGTCCACCAAGGGGCCCCCAAGGGTCCCCCAAAGGGGTCCCCCAAGGGGGTCCCCCCAATGGTCCCCCAAGGGGGTCCCCCAAGGGTCCTCCAAGGGGGTCCCCCAAGGGGTCCCCCCAAGGGTCCCCCAAGGGGGTCCCACAAGGGGGTCCCTACCAAGGGGCCCCCAAGGGTCCCCCAAGGGTCCCCCAAGGTGGTCCCCCAATGGTCCCCCAAGGGGATCCCCCAAGGGTCCCCCAAGTTTCCCCCTTGGGGGGCCCTTGGGGGACCCTTGGGGGACCCCCTTGGGGGACCCTTGCAGGACCCTCTGGGGAACCCTTGGGGGAACCCTTGGGGGATCCCCTTGGGGACCCTTGTGGGACCCCCTTGGGGACCCTTGGGGGCCCTTGGGGGACCCTTGGGGGACCCTTGGTGGGGACCCCCTTGGGGGACCCTTGGGGCCCTTGGGTGACCCTTGGGTGACCCCTTGGGGGACCCTTGGGGTACCTTGGGGGACCCTTGGGGGACCCTTGGGGGACCCTTGGGGGATCCCTTGGGGGACCCTTGGGGGACCCCTTGGGGCGGGGACCCTTGGGGGACCCTTGGGGGACCCCTTGGGGGACCCCTTGGTGGACCCTTGGGGGACCCTTGGGGGACCCCTTGGGGGACCCTAGGGGGACCCCTTGGGGGAACCCTTGGGGGATCCCTTGGGGACGCTTGGGGGATACCCTTGGGGGACCCTTGGGGGACCCTTGGGGGACCCTTGGGGGACCCCCTTGGGGGACCCTTGGGGGACCCTTGGGGACCCTTGGGGACCCTTGGGGACCCTTGGGGGGACCCTTGGGGTACCCTTGTGGGACCCTTGGGGGATCTTCTTGGGGGATCCTTGGGGGACCTTGGGGTGGACCCCCTTGGGGGATCCCATTGGGGGACCCTTGTGGGACCCTTGGGGGACCCTTGGGGGACACTTGGGGGAACCCCTTGGGGACCCTTGAGGGATCCCCTTGGGGGCCCTTGGGGGACCCTTGGGGGACCCTTGGGGGCCCCTTCGGGGACCCCCTTCTGGACCCGACCCCTTGGGACCCCCCCTTGGGGGACCCTTGTAAACCCCTTGGGAGACCCTTGGGGGGACCCCATTGGGGGACCCTTGGGGGACCCTTGGGTAACCTTTGGGGGACCCCCTTGGGGGCCCCCTTGGGGGACCCTTGTGGGATCCCCTTTGGGGATCCTTGGGGGGACCCCTTGGGGGACCCTTGGGGGACCCCCTTGGGGAATTACTAACAATTTTAAATATAAAGGTAAACAAATAAATGAAGGGGTAGGAAAAATTAACCATCTTAATATTGAGCCTCCTCAAAGGGGGGGCCCCTTGGGGGATCCCCTTGGGGGACCCTGGGGGACACCCTTGGGGGACCCTTGGGGATCCCCTTGGGGGACCCTTGGGGGTCCCTTGGGGGACCCCCTTGGGGGACCCTTGGGGGACCCTTGTTGGACCCCTTGGGGGACCCTTGGCGGGAACCCCCTTGGGGGACACCCTGGGGGATCCTTGGGGGACCCTTGGGGGATCCCCTTGGGGGACCATTGGGGGACCCTTGGGGGACCCTTGGGGACCCTTGTTGACCCCCTTGGGGGACCCTTGGGGGATCCCCTTGGGGGACCCTTGGGGGACCCTTGGGGGACCACCCCCTTGAGGGACCCTTGGGGGACCCTTGGGGACCCTTGGGGGACCCTTGGGGGATCCCCTTGGGGGACCCTTGGGGGATCTGTTGGGGAACCCTTGGGGGACCCTTGGGGGATCCCCTTGGGGACCTTTGGGGGACCCACTTGGGGGACCCTTGGGGACCCTTGGGGGACTCCCTTGGGGGACCCTTGGGGGACCCCCTTGGGGGACCCTTGGGTGACCCTTGGGGGATCCCCTTGGGGAACCCTTGGGGGATCCCCTTGCGGGGCCCTTTGGGTAACCCTTGGAGGATCCCCTTGGGGACCCTTGGGGGACCTCCTTGGGGGACCCTTGGGGGGGCCCACTTGGGGGACCCCCTTGGGGGACCCTTGGGGGATCCCCTTGGGGAACCCTTGGGGGATCCCCTTGGGGGACCCTTGGGGGACACTTGGGGGACCCTTGGGGGATCCCCTTGGGGACCCTTGGGGGACCCTTGGGGGACCCCCTTGGGGGACCCTTGGGGGATCCCCTTGGGGGACCCTTGGGGGATCCTTGGGGACCCTTGGGGGACCCTTGGGGACCCTTGGGGATCTCCTTGGGGGATCCTTGGGGGACCCTTGGGGTGGACCCCTTGGGGGATCCCCTTGGGGGACCCTTGGGGGACCCTTGGGGGGACCCTTGGGTGACACTTGGGAGACCCCCTTGGGGACCCTTGAGGCATCCCTTGGGGGACCCTTGGGGGACCCCTTGGGGGACCCTTGGGGGCCCCTTCGGGGACCCCCTTGGGGACCCGACCCCCTTGGGACCCCCTTGGGGGACCCTTGGGGACCCCCTTGGGAGACCCTTGGGGGACCCCATTGGGGGACCCCTTGGGGGACCCTTGGGTAACCCTTGGGGGACCCCCTTGGGGGACCCTTGGGAGAACGACCCCTAGGGGGACCCCCTTGGGGAATTACTAACAATTTTAAATATAAAGGTAAACAAATAAGGGGATACCCAAGGGTCCCTCAAGCGGGTACCCCAAGGGTCCCCCAAGGATCCCCCAAGGGGATCCCCAAGGGTCCCCCAAGGTGGTCCCCCAAGAGTCCCCCAAGGGGGTCCCCCCAAGGGTCCCCCAAGGGGATCCCCATCCCCCAAGGGTCCCTCAAGCGGGTCCCCCAAGGGTCCCCCAAGGGGATCCTCCAAGGGTCCCCCAAGGGGATCCTCCAAGGGTCCCCCAAGTGTCCCCCAAGGTGGTCCCCCAAGGGTCCCTAAGGGGGTCCCCCCAAGGGTCCCCCAAGGGGATCCCCCAAAGGTCCCCCAAGGGTGTCCCCCAAGGGCCCAAGGGTCCCCCAAGGGGATCCCCCAAAGGGTCCCCCAAGAGTCCCCCAAGGGCATCCCCCAAGGGTCCCCCAAGGGTCCCCCAAGGACCCCCAAGGATCCCCCAAGGGTCAGCCAAGGGGGTCCCCCAAGGTTCCCACAAGGGTCCCCCAAGTGGGTCCCCCCCCAAGGATCCCCCAAGGGGTCCCCCCAGGGTCCCCCAAGGGGGTACCCCAAGGGTCCCCAAGGGTCCCCCAAAAGTCCTCCAAGGGGATCCCCCAAGGGTCCCCCAAGGGTCCCTAGGGTCCCGCAAGGGTACCCCAAGGGGATCCCCAAGGTTCCCCCACGGGGTCCCCCCAAGGGTCCCCCAAGGGTCCCCCAAGGGGGTCCCCCAAAAGCGTCCCCAAGGGCCCCCAATTGTACCCCAAGGGTCCCCCAAGGGGGTCCCCAAGGGGGGTCCCCCAAGGGGTCCCCCAAGGGGTCCCCCAAGGGGGTCCCCCAAGGGGTCCCCCAAGGGGTCCCCCAAGGGGGTCCCCCAAGGGGTCCCCCAAGGGGTTCCCCAAGGGTCCCCACAAGGGGTCCCCCAAGGGTCCCCCAAGGGGGTCACAAGGGGTCCCCCAGAGGGTCCCCCAAGGGAGTCCTCCAAGGGTCACCAAGGGGTCCCCCAAGGGTCCCCCAAGGGGTCCCCCAAGGGTCCCCCAAGGGTCCACCAAGGGGCCCCCAATGGTCCCCCAAGGGGGTCCACCAAGGGGTCCCCAATGGTCCCCCAAGGGGGTCCACCCAAGGGTCCCCCAGGGGGTCCGCAAGGGTCCCCCAAGGTTCCCCAAGGGGGGCCCCCCCAAAGGTCCCCCAAGGATCCCGCAAGGATCCCCCAAGGGTCTTCCAAGGGTCCACAAGGGTCCCCAAGGTGATCCAACAAGAGTCCACCAAGAGTCCCCCCAAGGTCCCCCAAGGGTCCCCCAAGGGTCCCCCAAGGGGGTCCCAAGGGGGTCCCCCAAGGGGCCCCCAAGGGTCCCCAAAGGGGGTCCCCAAGGGTCCCCCAAGGCGATCCCCCAAGGGACCCCCAAGGGTTCCCCAAGGGGATCCCGCAAGGGTCCCCCAAGGGGGTCCCCCAGGGACCCCCAAGGGGTTCCCCAAGGGGGTCCCCCAAGGGGTCCCCCAAGGGATCCCGAAGGGTCACCAAGGTTTCCCCAAGGGGGTCCCCCAAGGGTCCCCCAAGTGTCCCTCAAGGGGGTCCCCCACGGGTCCCCAAGGGTCCCCCAAGGTTTTCCCCCAAGGGTCCCCCAAGGGTCCCACAAGGGGGTTCCCCAGGGGTCCCCAAGTGTCACCAAGGGGATCCCCCAAGGGTTTTCCAAGGGTCCCCAAGGGGGGTCCCCAAGGGTCCGCCAAGGGGGTCCACCAAGGGGGTAACCCAAGGGTCCCCCAAGGGTTCCCCCAAGTGTCCCCGAAGGGGATCCCCCAAGGGTCCCCCAAGGGGATCCCACAATGGTCTCCCAAGGGTCCCACAAGTGGGTCCCTGAAAGGGTCCCCCAAGGGGATCCCCCAAGGGTCCCCCAAGGGGATCCCCAAGGGGCCCCAGGGTCCCCCAATGTTCCCCCAAGGGGGTCCCCCAAGGGGATCCCCCAAGGATCCCCCAATGGTCCCCCAAGGGTCCCCCAAGGGAATCCCCCAAGGTCCCCCCAAGGGTCCACGAAGGAGGTCCCCCAAGGGTCCCCCCAGGGTCCCCCACGGGGGTCCCCCAAAGGGGTCCCCCAGGCTCCCCTAAGGGTCCCCCAAGGGGATCCCCCAAAGGTCCCCCTTGGGGGTCCCCCAAGGCGGTCTCCCCCCAAGGGTCCCCCCAAGGGTCCCCCCAGGGGTCACCCAATGGTCCCCCAAGGGTTCCCCATGGGGGTCCCCCAAGTGGGTCCCAAGTGGTCCCCCAAGGGTCCCCCAAAGGGGTCCCCAAGGGACCACCAAGGGTCCCCCAAGGGGCTCCCCCAAGGGGCTCCCCAAGGGGTCCCCCAAGGGTCCCCCAAAGGGATCCCCCAAGGGTCCCCCAAGGGGGACCCCCAAGGGTCACCCAAGGGATTCCCCAAGGGTCCCCCAAGGGGGTCCCCCAAGGGGGTCCCCCAAGGGGCCCCCAATGGTCCCCCAAAAGGGGATCCCCCAAGGGTCCCCAAGGGTCCCCAAGGTTTCTCCAATCCCCTAAGGGGGTCCCCCCCAAGGGTCCCCAAGGGTATCCCCAAGGGTCCCGCAAGGGTCCCCCAAGGGGTCCCCGAAGGGTCCCCAGGGTCTCCCAACACCAAAGGGTCCCCCAAGGATCCCCCCGTGGCCCCCAAGGTATTCCAAGGGGACCCAAGGGTCCCCCAAGGATCCCCAAAGGGTCCCCCAAGGGGGTCCCCCAAGGGGGTCCCACCCAAGGTTCCCCCAGGGGATCCCCAAGGGCCCCCAAGGGGGTTCCCGCAAGGGTCCCCAAGAGTCCCCCAAGGATCCCCCAGGGTTCCCCAATGTTCCCCCAAAGGGATCCCCCAAGGGTCCCCCTAGGGGTCCCCCAAGGGTCCCCCAGGGTGTCCCCCAAGGGGGTCCCCGCCAAGGGTCCCCCAGGGGTCCAACAGGGTCCCCCAAAGGTGTCCTCCAAGGGCCCCAAGGGGATCCCCCAGGGTCCCCCAAGGGGATTCCCCAAGGGTCCCCCCAAGGGTACCCCAAGGGTCCCCCAAGGAGATCCCCCAAAGGGTCCCCCAAGGGGGTCCCCCAAGGGTCCTCCAAGGGGTTCCCGCCAAGGATCCCCAAAGGGGATCCCACAAGGGTCCCCCAAGGGGGTCCCCAAGGGTCCCCAGAAGGGTCTCCCAAGGGTCCCCCAAGGGGTGTCCCCAAGGGGTCCCCCAAGGGTCCCCCAAGGGGATCCCTCAAGGGTCCCCCAAGGGGGTCCCCAGTGTAGCGAGGGTCCCCCAAGGGTCCCCAAGGGGATCCCCCAAGGGGGTCCCCCCCAAGGGTCCCCAAGGATCCCCAAGGGTTCCCCAAGGGTACCCCAAGGGTCCCACAAGGGTCCCCCAAGGATCCCCAAGGGTCCCCCAAGGGTCCCCCAAGGGTCCCCAAGGGGATCCCCCAAGGGTCCCCCAAGTGTCCCCCAGGGGATCCCCCAAGTGTTCCCCAAGGGGATCCCCCAAGGGTCCCCCAAGTGGGGTCCCCATAAGATTACTGTATTTACTATAGTTCAGAATATAATTTGATACCCTTGGGGGATCCCCTTGGTGGAACACTTTGGGGGACCCTGGGGGACCCCCTTGGGGGACCCTTGGGGGACCCTTGGGGGATCCCCTTTGGGGACCCTTGGTGGACCCCCTTGAGGACACTTGGGGGAACCTTTGGGGGACCGTTGGGGGACCCTTGGGGGCCCCCTTGGGGGACACTTGGGGGACCCTTGGGGAATCCCCTTGGGGGAATCTGGGAACCCCCTTGGGGAACCCTTGGGTGACCCTTTGGGGGACCCTTGGGGGACCCCCTTGGGGGAATCCCTTTGGGGTCCCTTGGGGGCCCTTGGGAGACCCTTGGGGGACCCCCTTGGGGGACCCTTGGGGGACCCTTGGGGGATCGCCTTGGGGGACCCTTGGGGGACCCCCTTGTGGGACCCTTGGGGGCCCCTTGGGGGAGCCCCTTGGGGGACCCTTGGGGGACACTTGGGGGACCCCCTTGAGGGACCCTTGGTGGAATCTTGGGGGATCACCTTGGGGACCCTTGTGGGACCCTTGGGGGACCCTTGGGGGATCCCTTGGGGGATCCTTGGGGGACCCTTCGGGGATCCCCTTGGGGGACCCTTGGGGACCTTGGGGATCCCCCTTGGGGGACCTTTGGGTGGGACCCCCTTGTGGGAACCTTGGGGGACCCCTTGGTGGACCCCCTTGGGGGACCCCTTGGTGGACCCTTGGGGGACCCCCTTGGGGGACCCTTGGGGGACCCTTGGGGGACACTTGGGGGACCCCCTTGGAGGACCCCCTTGGGGGAGACCCCCTTGGGGGACCCTTGGGGGGATCCCCTTGGGGACCCTTGGGGGACCCTTGGGTGATCCCTTGGGGGACCCCCTTGGGGGACCCTTGGGGGGACCCCCTTGGAAGAACCCCTTGGGGGACCACCTTGGGGACCCTTGGGGGGACCCCTTGGGAGACCCCTTGGGGGACCCCCTTGGGGTACCCTTGGGGGACTTCCTTGGGGGACCCTTGGGGGACCCTTGGGGGACCCTTGGGGGACCCTTGGGTGACCCTTGGGGGACCCTGGGGACCCCTTGGGGGATCCTTGTGGGACCCTTGTGAGGGAGCCCCTTGGGGGAACCTTTTGGGGGAACCTGTGGGGACCCCTTGGGGGACCTTGGGGGACCCTTGGGTGGACCCTTGGGTGGACCCCTTGGGGAGGCGATCCCCTTGGGGGACCCTTGGGGGACCACTTGGGGGACCCCTTGGGGGCCCCCTTGGGGGACTCCTTGGGAGATCCCTTGGGGGACCCCTTGGGGGAACCTTGGGGGACCCTTGGGGGACCCCCTTGTGGGACTTTTGGGGGCTTAGGGGGACCCCCTTTGGGGACCGGGCGACCTTGGACACACCTTGGTCCCTTGGGGGACCCCCGTGGGGGACCCTTGGGGGATCCCCTTGGGACCCCCTTGTGGGAACCCTTGGGGGACCCTCTTGGGACCCCCTTAGGACGACCCTTCGGGGACCCCCTTGGTGGAACCTTGGGGGACCCTTGGGGGGACCTTTGGGTGACCCTTGGGGGACCCTTGGGGGATCCTTGGGGGACCTTGAACCTGGGGACCCTTGAGGGACCCTTGGGGGACCCTTTGGGGGACTCTTTGGGGGACCCTTGGGGACCCTTGGGGACCCTTGGGGGAATCCTTGGGGGACCCTCTTGGGGGACCCTTTTGGGTGAACCCCTTGGGGACCCTCTTGGGGGAACCCCTTGTAGGACCCCTTGTGGACCCTTTGGGGGACCCCCCTTGGGGGACCATTGGGACCATAAAGTGTATTTTTGCCCTTTGCAGGGTCAACCCAAGGGTCCCCAAGGGTCCCCAAGGATACCCCAAGGGTCCCCCAAGGGCTCCCCAAGGGGGTCCCCCAAGGGTCCCCCACGGGTCCCCCAAGGACCCCCAAGGGGGTCACCCAAGGGTCCCCCAAGGGTCCCGCAGGGGTCCCCCAGTGATCCACAAGGGTCCCCCAAGGGGGTCCCGCAGGGGTCCCCCGAGGGTCCCCAAGGGTCCCCCAAGGTGGTCCCCAAGGGTCTCGCCAGGGTCCCCCAAGGGGCGGTCCCCAAGGTGGTCCCCAAGGGTCCCCCAAGGGTCCTCAGGGGGTCCACCAGGGTCCCCAAAGGGTTCCCACAAGGGTCCCCCAAGGGTCCCCCAAGGGTCCCCCAAGGGTCCCCCCCAAGGGTCCCCCAAGGGTCCCCCCAAAGGGTCCCCCAGAGGGTCCCCCCAGGGTCCCCAAGGGGTCCCCAAAGGGTCCCCCAAGGGTTCCCCAGGGTCCCCCAAGGGGACCCCACAAGGGCCCCCAAGGTTCCCCAAGGGTGTCCCCCAAGAGGTGTCCCCCAAGGGTCCCCCAAGGGTCCTCCCAGGGGTCCCCCAAGGGTCCCCCAAGGGTCCCCCAAGGGGTCCCCACAGGGTGTCCCCCAAGGGTCCCCAAGGGGTCCCCAAGGGGATCCCCCAAGGTGGTCCCCCAAGGGGGTCCCCCAGGTGCTCCCCCCAAGGGTCCCCCAAGGGTACCCCCAAGGGTCCCCCCCAAGGGTCCCCCAAGGGTCCCCCAAGGGTCCCCCAATGGTATACCCCAAAAGTCCCCCCCAAGGGTCCCCCAAGGGGGTCCCCCAAGGGGTCCCCCAAGGGTCCCCCAAGGAGCACCCCAAGGGTCCTCCAACGGTCCCCACCAAGGGTCCCCACAAGGGATCCCCCAAGGGTTCCCCAAGGGGTCCCCCAAGGGTCTCCCCAAGGGGGTCCCCCAAGGGTTCCCCCCCCCTGGGGTCCCCCAAGAGGGTATCCCCCAAGGGGTCCCCAAGGGGATCCCCCGAGGGTCCCCCAAGGGTTCCCCAAGGGGGATCCCCCGAGGGTCCCCAATGGGGTCCCCCAAGAGGGTGCCCCCAAGGGTCCCCCAAGAGGATCCCCTAGGGGGTCCCCCAAGGGTCCCCCAAAGGAGTCCCCAAGGGGGTCCCCCAAGGGTCCCCCTAAGGGGGTCCCCCAAGGGTCCCCCAAGGGTCCCCCAAGGGGGCCCAAGGGGGTCCCCCAGGGTCCCCCAAGGGTCCCCAAGGGGGTCCCCAAGGGTCCCCAAAGGGGGATCCCCCGAAAGGGTACCCCCAAGGGGGTCCCCCAAGGGGGTTCCCCCCAAGGGTCCCCAAGGGGGTCCCCCAAGGGTCCCCAAGGGGGTCCCCCAAGGGTACCCCAAGGGGGTCCCCCAAGGGGTCCCCAAGGGTCCACCAAGGGTTCCCCAAGAGGGACCCCCAAGGGTCCTCCTAGGGTCCCCCAAGGGGGTCCACCAAGGGTCCCCCAAAAGGGTCCCCCAAGGGGGTCCCCCAAAAGGGTGCCCCAAGGGTCCCCCAAGGGTCCCCAAAGAGGGTCCCCCAAGGGTCCCCCAAGGGTCCCCCAAGGGGATCCCCCAAGGGTCCCCAAGGGTCCCGCAAGGGGATCCACAAGGGTCCCCCAAGGGGGTCCCCGAAAGGTCCCCAAGGGTCCCCCCAAGGGGGTTCCCCCAAGGGGTCCCCCAAGGGTCCCCAAGGGTCCCCAAGGGGGTCCCCCAAGGGTCTCACACAAGGGTCCCCCAAGGTCCCCCTAGGCGTCCCCACACGGGGTCCCCCAAGGGTCCCCCAGGGGATCCCCCAAGGGTCCACCACGGGTCCACCAAGGGTCCCCCAAGGGTCCCCCATAGGGTGCCCCCCAAGGGGTGCCACAAGGGTGCCCCCCAAGGGTGGTCCCCCCAATGGTCCCCAAGGGGTCCAACAAGGGGTCCCCCAACCCCCAAGGGTCCTCCAAGGGGGTCCCCAAAGGGTCCTCCAAGGGTCCCCAAGGGGATCCCCCAAGGGTCCCCCAAGGGGGTCCCCCAAGGGTCCCCCAAGGGGATCCCCCAGGGTCCCCCAAGGGGGTCCCCCCCATGGTTCCACCAAGGGGAATGATCCACAAAGGGTCCCCCAAGCGGAGTCCCAAGAGGTCACCCAAAGGGTCCGCCAAGGGGTCCCCCAAGGGTCCCCCAAGGGGGTCCCCCAAGGGGATCCCCCAAGGGTCCCCCAAGGGTCCCTCAAGGGGGTCCCCCAAGGGTCCCCCAAGGGGGTCCCCCAAGGGGGTACCCCCCAAGTGGATCCCGATAGGGTCCCACAAGTGTCCCCCAAGGGGGTCTCCCAAGGGTCCCCCATGGGTCCCCCAAGGGTCCCCCAAGGGGGTCCCCCAAGGGGGTCCCCCCAAGGAGGTCCCCCAAGGGTCCCCCAAAGGTCCCCCAAGGGTCCCCCAAAGGGTCCCCCAAGGGGGTCCCCCAAGGGGGTCCCCAAGTGGGTCCTTTCAAGTGTCACCCCAAGGGGATCCCCCAAGGGGATCCCCCAAGGCATCCCCCAAGGGTCCCGGTTCCCCCAAGGGGGTCCCCCCAAGGGTCCCCCAAGGGTCCCCCAAGGGGGTCACCCAAGGGTCCCCCAAGGGGGTCCCCCAAGGGTCCCCCAAGGATCCCCCAAGGGTCCCCCAAGGAGGTCCTCCCAAGGGTCCCCCAAGGGGGTCCCCCAAGGGGATCCCCCAAGGGTCCCCCAAGAGGGTCCCCCAAAGTGGTCCCCCAAGGGTGTCCCCCCAAGAGTCCGCCAAGGGGGTCCCCCAAGGGTCCCCCAAGGGTCCCCCAAGGTTCCCCCAAGGGTCCCCCAAGGGTCCCCCTAGGGGATCCCCCAAGGTTCCCCCAAGGGGGTCCCCCAAGGGTCCCCCAAGGCGGTCCCCCAAGGGTCCCCCAAGGGGGGTCCCTCAAGGGTCCCCCAAGGTTCCCCAGGGTGTCCCCAAAGGTCGCCCAAGGATCCCCCAAGGATCCCCCAAAGATCCCCCAAGGGTCCCACAAGGGTCGCCCAAGGTGATCCCCAAGAGTCCACCAAGGGTCCCCCCAAGGGGCCCCCAAGGGTCCCCAAAGGTGGTCCCCCAAGGGGGTCCCCCAAGGGTCCCCCGGCGATCCGCCAAGGGTCCCCCAAGGGTCTCACAAGGTCCCCCAAGGGTCCCCCAATGGGATCCCCCAAGGGTCCCCCAAGGGGGTCCCCCAAGGGTCCCCCAAGGGACCCCCAAGGGGTTCCCCCAAGGGGGTCCCGCCCAAGGGTCTCCCAAGGGGATCCCCCAAGGGTCACCCAAGGTTCCCCAAGGGGGTCCCCCAAGGGTCACCCAAGGGGGTCTTCCAAGGGTCCCCCCAAGGTGTCCCCCAAGGGGATCCCCAAGGGTCCCCCAAGTGTCCCTCAAGGGGGTCCCCCAAGGGTCCCCCAAGGGTCCCCCAAGGGTCCCCCAATGGGATCCCCCAAGGGTCCCCCAAGGGGTCCCCCAAGGGTCCCCCAAGGGGGTCCCCCAAGGGGTTAACCCAAGGGGTTTCCGCCCAAGGGTCTCCCAAGGGGATCCCCCAAGGGTCACCCAAGGGTTCCCCCCCAAGGGGGTCCCCCTCCCCTAAGGGTCCCCCAAGGGGGTCTTCCAAGGGTCCCCCAAGTGTCCCCCAAGGGGATCCCCCAAGGCGGTCCCCCCCAAGTGTCTCTCAAGGGGGTCCCCCAAGGGGTCCCCCAAGGGTCCCCCAAGTGTCCACCAAGGGTCCTCCAAGGGGATCCCCCAAGGGGGTCTCCCAAGGGTCCCCCAAGGGGTCCCCCAAGGGTAACCCAAGGGATCCCCCAAGTGTCCCCCAAGGGGGTCCCCCAAGGGGTCCCCCAAAAGGGTCCACCAAGGGGGTCCCCCCCAAGGGTCCCCCAAGGGGATCCCCCAAGGGGGTCCCCCAAGGGTCCCCCAAGGGGGTCCCCCAAGGGGATCCCCCAAGGGTCCCCCAAGGATCCCCCAAGGGTCCCCCAAGGGTCCCCCAAGGGTCCCCCAAGGTTCCCCCAAAGGGATCCCCCAAGGGTCCCCAAGGGTCCCCCAAGGGGGTCCCCCCAAGGGTCCCCCAAGGGGGTCCCCCAAGGGTCCCCCAAGGGGGTCCCCCAACGTTCCCCCAAAAAGTCCCCCAAGGGTCCCCCAAGTGTCCCCCAAGGGGGTCCCGCAAGGGTCTGCCAAGGGACCCCGAAGGGGGTCCCCCAAGTGTCCCCCAAGGGGATCCCCCAAGGGGGTAACCCAAGGGTATCCCCCAAGGGTCCCCCAAGGGTCCCCCCAAGGGTCCCCCCAAGCCGAGGGTCCCTCAAAGGTCCCCCAAGTGTCGCCAAGGGCCCCCCAAGGGGGTCCCAAGGGAGTCCCCCAAGGGGGTCCCCCAAGGGTCCCCCAAGGGTCCCCCAAGGGGGTCCCCCAAGGGGATCCTCCAAGGGTCCCCCAAGGGGGTCCCCCAAGGGTCCCCCAAGGGGAACCCCCAAGGGGGTCCACCAAGGGGCCCCCAAGGGTCCCCCAAGGGGGTCCCCCAAAGGGTTCCCCCAA
Organism: Diploptera punctata; assembly: GCA_030220185.1. Lineage (NCBI taxonomy): Eukaryota > Metazoa > Arthropoda > Insecta > Blattodea > Blaberidae > Diploptera > Diploptera punctata. The sequence continues at coordinate 14,034 of JASPKZ010005174.1, read as the reverse complement.
GGGTCCCCCAAGGGGATCCCCAAGTGTCCCCCAAGGGTCCCCCTCAAGGGGGTCCCCCAAGGGGGTCCCCCTCCAATGGTCCCCCAAGGGGGTCCCCCAAGGGTCCTCCAAGGGGGTCCCCCAAGGGGTCCCCCCAAGGGTCTTCCAAGGGGGTCCCACAAGGGGGTCCCTACCAAGGGGCCCCCAAGGGTCCCCCAAGGGGATCCCCCAAGGTTCCCCCAAGGGGGTCCCCCAAGGGTCCCCCAAGTTTCCCCCTTGGGGGGACCCACTTGGGGCCCCCTTGGGTGGCCCTTGGGGGACCCTTGCAGGACCCTCTTGGGGAACCCTTGGGGGAACCTTGGGGGATCCCCTTGGGGGACCCCCTTGGGGGACCCTTGGGGGCCCTTTGGGGGACCCTTGGTGGGGACCCCCTTGGGGAACCCCCTTGGGGACCCTTGGGGACCCTTGGGGACCCTTGGGGGACCCCCTTGGGGGACCCTTGGGGTACCCTTGGGGGACCCCCTTGGGGGACCCTTGGGGGACCCTTGGGGTATCCCCTTGGGGGACCCTTGGGGGACCTCCTTGGGTGACCCTTGGGGGACCCTTGGGGGTCCCACTTGGGGGACCCCCTTGGGGGACCCTTGGGGGACCCTTGGGGGACCCTTGGGGGACCCCCTTGGGGGACCCTTGGGGGATCCCCTTGGGGGACCCTTGGGGGACCCCCTTGGGGGACCCTTGGGGGACCCTTGGGGGACCCTTGGGGGACCCTTGGGGGACCCTTGGGGGACCCTTGGGGACCCTTGGGGGACCCTTGGGGTACCCTTGGGGGACCCTTGGGGGATCTTCTTGGGGGATCCTTGGGGGACCCTTAGGGTGGACCCCCTTGGGGGATCCCCTTGGGGGACCCTTGGGGGACCCTTGGGGGACCCTTGGGGGACCCTTGGGGGACCCTTGGGGGACCCCTTGGGGGACCCTTGGGGGACCCCTTGGGGGACCCTTGGGGGCCCCTTCGGGGACCCCCTTCTGGACCCGACCCCTTGGGACCCCCCCCTTGGGGGACCCTTGTGGACCCCCTTGGGAGACCCTTGGGGGGACCCCATTGGGGGACCCCTTGGGGGACCCATGGGTAACCTTTGGGGGACCCTTGTGGGATCCCCTTTGGGGATCCTTGGGGGGGACCCCTTGGGGGACCCTTGGGGGACCCCCTTGGGGAATTACTAACAATTTTAAATATAAAGGTAAACAAATAAATGAAGGGGTAGGAAAAATTAACCATCTTAATATTGAGCCTCCTCAAAGGGGGGCCCCTTGGGGGATCCCCTTGGGGGACCCTTGGGGGACACCCTTGGGGGACCCTTGGGGATCCCCTTGGGGGACCCTTGGGGGACCCCCTTGGGGGACCCTTGGGGGACCCTTGTTGGACCCCTTGGGGGACCCTTGGCGGGAACCCCCTTGGGGGACACCCTGGGGGATCCTTGGGGGACCCTTGGGGGACCCTTGGGGGACCCTTGGGGGATCCCTTTGGGGGACCATTGGGGGACCCTTGGGGGACCCTTGTGGGACCCCCTTGGGGGACCCTTGGGGGATCCCCTTGGGGGACACTTGGGGGACCCTTGGGGGACCACCCCCTTGGGGGACCCTTGGGGGACCCTTGGGGGACCCTTGGGGGGACCCTTGGGGGGACCCTTGGGGGATCCTCTTGGGGAACCCTTGGGGGACCCTTGGGGGATCCCCTTGGGGGACCTTTGGGGGACCCACTTGGGGGACCCTTGGGGACCCTTGGGGGACCCTTCGGGGACCCTTGGGGGACTCCCTTGGGGGACCCTTGGGGGACCCCCTTGGGGGGCCCTTGGGTGACCCTTGGGGGATCCCCTTGGGGAACCCTTGGGGGATCGCCTTGGGGGGCCCTTGGGGGACCCTTGGAGGATCCCCTTGGGGGACCCTTGGGGGACCTCCTTGGGGGACCATTGGGGGGCCCACTTGGGGGACCCCCTTGGGGGACCCTTGGGGGACCCCCTTGGGGGAACCTTGGGGGACCCCCTTGGGGGACCCTTGGGGGATCCCCTTGGGGGGCCCTTGGGGGACCCTTGGGGATCCCCTTGGGGGACCCTTGGGGGACACTTGGGGGACCCTTGGGGGACACTTGGGGGACCCTTGGGGGATCCCCTTGGGGACCCTTGGGGGACCCTTGGGGGACCCTTGGGTAACCCTTGGGGGACCCCCTTGGGGGACCCTTGGGGGACCGACCCCCTAGGGGGACCCCCTTGGGGGACCCTTGTGGGATCCCCTTTGGGGATCCTTGGGGGGACCCCCTTGGGGGACCCTTGGGGGACCCTTGGGGGACCCCCTTGGGGAATTACTAACAATTTTAAATATAAAGGTAAACAAATAAATGAAGGGGTAGGAAAAATTAACCAAGGTATCCCCCAAGGGGATACCCCAAGGGTCTTTCAAGCGGGTCCCCCAAGGGTCCCCCAAGAGTCCCCCAAGGGACCCTTGGGGGATCCCCTTGGGGGATCCTTGGGGGACCCTTGTGGTGGACCCCCTTGGGGGATCCCCTTGGGGGACCCTTGGGGGACCCTTGGGGGGGGACCCTTGGGGGACACTTGGGAGACCCCCTTGGGGGACCCTTGAGGGATCCCCTTGGGGGACCCTTGGGGGACCCCTTGGGGGACCCTTGGGGGCCCCTTCGGGGACCCCCTTGGGAACCCGACCCCCTTGGGACCCCCTTGGGGGACCCTTGGGGACCTCCTTGGGAGACCCTTGGGGGACCCCTTGGGGGACCCTTGGGTAACCCTTGGGGGACCCCCTTGGGGGACCCTTTGGGGACCGACCCCCTAGGGGGACCCCCTTGGGGGACCCTTGTGGGATCCCCTTTGGGGATCCTTGGGGGGGACCCCCTTGGGGGACCCTTGGGGGACCCTTGGGGGACCCCCTTGGGGAATTACTAACAATTTTAAATATAAAGGTAAACAAATAAATGAAGGGGTAGGAAAAATTAACCAAGGTATCCCCCAAGGGGATACCCCAAGGGTCCCTCAAGCGGGTCCCCCAAGGGTCCCCCAAGAGTCCCCCAAGGGGGTCCCCCAAGGGTACCCCAAGTGGATCCCCATCCCCCAAGGGTCCCTCAAGCGGGCCCCCAAGGGTCCCCCAAGGGTCCCCCAAGGGTCCCCCAAGGGTACCCCAAGGGTCCCCCAAGGTGGTCCCCCAAGGGTCCCCCAAGGGGGTCCCCCCAAGGGTCCCCCAAGGGGATCCCCCAAGGGTGTCCCCCAAGGGCCCAAGGGTCCCCCAAGGGGATCCGCCAAGGGTCCCCCAAGAGTCCCCCAAGGGCATCCCCCAAGGGTCCCCCAAGGGTCCCCCAAGGGTCCCCCAAGGACCCCCCAAGGATCCCCCAAGGGTCAGCCAAAGGGGTCCCCCAAGGTTCCCACAAGGGTCCCCCAAGTGGGTCCCCCCCAAGGGTCCCCCAAGGGGTCCCCCCCAAGGGTACCCCAAGGGCTACCCCAAGGGTCCCCCAAGGGTCCCCCAAGGGTCCCCCAAAAGTCCCCAAGGGGATCCCCCAAGGGTCCCCCAAGGGTCCCCTAGGGTCCCGCAAGGGTACCCAAGGGGATCCCCCAAGGGTCCCCCAAGGGTCCCCCACGGGGGTCCCCCCAAGGGTCCCCCAAGGGGGTCCCCCAAAAGCGTCCCCCAAGGGTCCCCCAAGGGGGTCCCCCAAGGGGGTCCCCCAAGGGTCCCCCAAGGGTCCCCAAGGGTCCCCCAAGGGGGTCCCCAAGGGGTTCCCCAAGGTTCCCACAAGGGGGTCCCCCCAAGTGTCCACCAAGGGTCCCCCAAGGGTCCCCCAAGGGGGTCCCCCAAGGGTCCATCAAGGGGGTCCACCAAGGGGCCCCAAGGGTCCCCCAAGGGGGTTCACCAAGGGGGTCCCCCATGGTTCCCCCAAGGGGGTCCCCCCCAAGGGTCCCCCAAGGATCCCGCAAGGATCCCCCAAGGGTCTTCCAAGGGTCCCACAACTGTCCCCCAAGGTGATCCACCAAGAGTCCACCAAGAGTCCCCCCAAGGGTCCCCCAAGGGGGTCCCAAGGGGGTCCCCCAAGGGTCCCCCAAGGCGATCCCCCAAGGGTCCCCCAAGGGTCCCCCAAGGGTCCCCCAAGGGGATCCCGCAAGGGTCCCCCAAGGGGATCCCGAAGGGTCACCCAAGGTTCCCCAAGGGGGTCCCCCAAGGGTCCCCCAAGGGTCCCCCAAGTGTCCCTCAAGGGGGTCCCCCAAGGGTCCCCAAGGGTCCCCCAAGGGTCCCCAAGGGTCCCCCAAGGTGTTCCCCCAAGGGTCCCCCAAGGGTCCCGAAAGGGGGTCCCCCAAGGGTCCCCCAAGTGTCCACCAAGGGGATCCCCCAAGGGTCTTCCAAGGGTCCCCCAAGGGGGTCCCCCAGGCGTCCCCCAAGGGGGTCCCCCAAGGGGGTAACCCAAGGGTCCCCCAAGGGTCCCCCAAGTGTCCCCGAAGGGGATCCCCCAAGGGTCCCCCAAGGGGATCCCCCAAGGGTCTCCCAAGGGTCCCACAAGGGGGTCCCCGAAAGGGTCCCCCAAGGGGATCACCCAAGGGTCCCCCAAGGGGATCCCCCAAGGGGCCCCAAGGGTCCCCCAAGGGTCCCCCAAGGTTCCCCAAGGGGGTCCCCCAAGGGGATCCCCCAAGGATCCCCCAACGGTCCCCCAAGGGTCCCCCAAGGGGATCCCCCAAGGGTCCCCCAAGGGTCCACGAAGGGGGTCCCCCAAGGGTCCCCCACGGGGGTCCCCCAAGGGGGTCCCCCAAGGCTGCCCTAAGGTTCCCCCAAGGGGATCCCCCAAAGGTCCCCCACGGGGGTCCCCCAAGGCGGTCCCCCCCAAGGGTCCCCCCCAAGAGTCCCCCATGGGGGTCACCCAATGGTCCCCCAAGTGTCCCCCAAGGGTTCCCCAAGGGGTCCCCCAAGGGGGTCCCAAGTTTGTCCCCCAACGGACCCCCAAGGGTCCCCCAAGGGGCTCCCCCAAGGGGTCCCCCAAGGGTCCCCCAAAGGGATCCCCCAAGGGTCCCCCAAGGGGGTCCCCCAAGGGTCACCCAAGGGGCCCCAATGGTCCCCCAAAAGGGGATCCCCCAAGGCTCCCCCAAGGGTCCCCAAGGGTCTCCTAATCCCCCAAGGGGGTCCCCCCAAGGGTCCCCCAAGGGTATCCCCCAAGGGTCCCGCAAGGGTCCCCCAAGGGGGTCCCCCAAGGGTCCCCAAGGGTCTCCCAACCCCCAAAGGGTACCCCAAGGATCCCCCAGTGGTCCCCCAAGGGTCTTCCAAGGGGCCCCCAAGGGTCCCCCAAGGATCCCCAAAGGGTCATCCAAGGGGGTCTCCCGAGGGGGTCCCACCCAAGGGTCCCCCAAAGGGATCCCCCAAGGGTCCCCCAAGGGGGTCCCCCAAGGGTCACCCAAGGGGCCCCAATGGTCCCCCAAAAGGGGATCCCCCAAGGCTCCCCCAAGGGTCCCCAAGGGTCTCCTAATCCCCCAAGGGGGTCCCCCCCAAGGGTCCCCCAAGGGTATCCCCCAAGGGTCCCGCAAGGGTCCCCCAAGGGGGTCCCCCAAGGGTCCCCAAGGGTCTCCCAACCCCCAAAGGGTACCCCAAGGATCCCCCAGTGGTCCCCCAAGGGTCTTCCAAGGGGCCCCCAAGGGTCCCCCAAGGATCCCCAAAGGGTCATCCAAGGGGGTCTCCCGAGGGGGTCCCACCCAAGGTTCCCCCAAGGGGATCCCCAAGGGCCCCCAAGGGGGTCCCCCAGGGGTCCCCCAAGAGTCCCCCAAGGATCCCCCAAGGGTCCCCCAAGGGTCCCCCAAGGGGATCCCCCAAGGGTCCCCCAAGGGTCCCCCAAGGGGGTCCCACGAGGGTCCCCCAAGGGTCCCCCAAAGGTCCCCCAATGGTCCCCCAAGGGGATCCCCCAAGGGTCCCCCTAGGGGTCCCCCAAGGGTCCCCCAAGGGTCCCCCAGGGTGTCCCCCAAGGGGGTCCACGCCAAGGGTCCCCCAAGGGGTCTAACAAGGGTCCCCCAAGGGGGTCCCCCAAGGGTCCCCCAAGGGCCCCCAAGGGGATCCCCCAAGGGTCCCCCAAGGGGGTTCCCCAAGGGTCCCCCAAGGGTACCCCAAGGGTCCCCCAAGGAGATCCCCCAAAGGGTCCCCCAAGGGGGTCCCCCAAGGGTCCTCCAAGGGGTTCCCCCCCAAGGATCCCCAAAGGGGATCCCACAAGGGTCCCCCAAGGGGGTCCCCCAAGGGTCCCCAGAAGGGTCTCCCAAGGGGGTCCCCCAAGGGTCCCCCAAGGGGGTCCCCCAAGGGGTCCCCCAAGGGTCCCCCAAGGGGATCCCTCAAGGGTCCCCCAAGGGGGTCCCCCAAGTGTCAGCCAAGGGTCCCCCAAGGGTCCCCCAAGGGATCCCCCAAGGGGGTCCCCCCCAAGGGTCCCCCAAGGATCCCCCAAGGGTCCCCCAAGGGTACCCCAAGGGTCCCCCAAGGGTCCCCCAAGGATCCCCCAAGGGTCCCCCAAGGGTCCCCCAAGGGGATCCCCCAAGGGTCCCCCAAGGGGGTCCCCCAAGGGTCCCCCAAGGGTCCCCAAGGGGATCCCCCAAGGGTCCCCCAAGTGTCCCCGAAGGGTCCCCCAAGGGGATCCCCCAAGTGTTCCCCAAGGGGATCCCCCAAGGGTCCCCATAAGATTACTGTATTTACTATAGTTCAGAATATAATTTGATCCCCTTGGGGGATCCCCTTGGTGGACACTTGGGGGACCCTTGGGGGACCCCCTTGGGGGACCCCCTTGGGGGACCCTTGGGGGACCCTTGGGGGATCCCCTTGGGGGACCCTTGGGGGACCCCCTTGAGGGACACTTGGGGGACCCTTGGGGGACCGTTGGGGGACCCTTGGGGGACACTTGGGGGACCCTTGGGGGATCCCCTTGGGGGACCCTTGGGAACCCCCTTGGGGAACCTTGGGTGACCCTTTGGGTGATCCTTGGGGGGACCCCCTTGGGGGAATCCCTTGGGGGTCCCTTGGGGGACCCTTGGGATACCCTTGGGGGACCCCCTTGGGGGACCCTTGGGGGACCCTTGGGGGAAAGCCTTGGGGGACCCTTGGGGGACCCCCTTGGGGGACCCCCTTTGGGGACCCTTGGGGGCCCCTTGGGGAGCCCCTTGGGGGACCCTTGGGGGACACTTGGGGGACCCCCTTGAGGGACCCTTGGTGGAATCTTGGGGGATCACCTTGGGGACCCTTGTGGGACCCTTGGGGGACCCTTGGGGGATCCTTGGGGGATCCTTGGGGGACCCTTGGGGGATCCCCTTGGGGGACCCTTGGGGACCTTTGGGGATCCCCTTGGGGGACCCTTGGGGGGGAGCCCCTTGTGGGAACCTTGGGGGACCCCCTTGGTGGACCCCCTTGGGGGACCTCCTTGGTGGAACCTTGGGGGACCTCCTTGGGGGACCCTTGGGGGACCCTTGGGGGACACTTGGGGGGACCCCCTTGGGGGACCCTGGGGGATCCCCTTGGGGACCCTTGGGGGACCCTTGGGTGATCCCCTTGGGGGACCCCCTTGGGGGACCCTTGGGGGATCCCCTTGGGGGACACTTGGGGGCCCCTTGGGGGACACCCTTGGGGGACCCTTGGGGGACCCCTTTGGGACCCCCTTCGGGGACCCCCTTGGGGGACCCTTGGGGGATCCCCTTGGTAGACCCTTGGGGGACCCCTTGGGGGACCTTTGGGGGACCCCTTGTGACCCCCTTGGGGGACCATTGGGGGACCCCCTTGGGGGACCCTCTTGGGGGAACCTTGGGGGACCCCCTTGTGTGAACCTTGGGGGACCCCTTGGGGGACCCCCTTGGGGGACCCTTGGGGACCCTTGGGGGACCCCCTTGGGGGACCCTTGGGGGACCCCCTTGGGGAAACTTGGGGGACCCTTGGGGGACCGCTTGTGGGACCCCCTTGGGGGACCCCCTTGGGGGACCCTCTTGGGGGACCCTTGGGGACCCTTGGGGACCCTTGGGGGATCCCTTGGGGGAACCCTTGGGGGATGACCTTGGGGGACCCTTGGGGGACCCCTTGGGGGACCCTTGGGGACCCCTTGGGGGACCCTTGGGGGACCCTTGGGGGGACCCTTGGGGGACCCTTGGGGGACCCCCTTTGGGGACCCTTGGGGGACCCCTTGGGGGACCCCCTTGGGGGATCCTTGGGGGATCCTTGGGGGACCCTTGGGGGACCCCCTTGGGGGACCCTTGGGGGGGACCCTTGGGGGATCCCCTTGGGGGACCCTTGGGGGACCCCCTTGGGGGACCCTTTGGGGATCCCCTTGGGGGACCCTTGGGGGGACCCCCTTGGGGGACACTTGGGGGAACCTTGGGGGACCCCGTTGGCCGACCCTTGGGGGATCCTTGGGGGATCCTTGGGGGACCCTTGGGGGGGACCCCCTTGGGAGATCCCTTGGGGGACCCCTTGGGGGACCCCTTTGGGGGACCCTTGGGGGACCCTTGGGGGACCCTTGGGGGACCCCTTGGGGGACCCTTGGGGGATCCCTTGGGGGACACTTGGGGGACCCTTGGGGGAACCCCTTGGGGGACCCCCTTGGGGGATCCCTTTGGGGGATACTTGGGGGACCATTGGGGGACCCTTGGGGGGACCCCCTTGGGGGACCCTTGGGGGACCCTTGGGGGACCCTTGGGGGACCCTTGGGGGACCCCTTGGGGGACCCTTGGGGGACCCTTGGGGGACCCTTGGGGGACCCTTGGGGGACCCCTTGGGGGACCCTTGGGGGATCCCCTTGGGGGACCCTTGGGGGACCCTTGGGGGACCCTTGGGGGACCCTTGGGGGACCCCCTTGGGGGACCCCTTGGGGGATCCCTTGGGGGACCCTTGGGGGACCCCCTTGGGGGACCCTTGGGGGATCCCCTTGGGGGACCCTTGGGGGACACCCTTGGGGGACCCTTGGGGGCCCCTTGGTAGGGACCCCCTTGTGGGACCCCTTGGGGGACCCCCATGGAAGACCCTTGGGGGACCCCCTTGGGGGACCATTGGGGGGGAACCCCTTGGGGGACCCTTGGGGGACCCCCTTGGGGGACCCTTGGGGGACCCTTGGGGGATCCCCTTGGGGGACCCTTGGGGGACCCTTGGGGGATCCCCTTGGGGGACCCTTGGGGGATCCCCTTGGGGGACCCCCTTGGGGGACCCTTGGGGGACCCCCTTGGGGGACCCCTTGGGGGACCCCTTGGGGACCCCCTTGGGGGACCCCCTTGGGACCCCTTGGGGACCCCCTTGGGGGACCCTTGGGGGACCCTTGGGGGACCCTCGGCTTGGGGGGACCTTGGGGGGACCCCTTGGGGGACCCTTGGGGGACCCCCTTGGGGGACCCTTGGGGGACCCTTGGGGGACCCTTGGGGGACCCTTGGGGGACCCCTTGGGGGACCCCTTGGGGGGACCCTTGGGGGACCCTTGGGGGACCCTTGGGGGACCCTTGGGGGGACCCTTGGGGGACCCTTGGGGGACCCTTGGGGGACCCTTGGGGGACCCCCTTGGGGGACCCTTGGGGGACCCTTGGGGGACCCCCTTGGGGGACCCTAGGGGGACCCTTGGGGGACCCCCTTGGGGGACCCTTGGGGGACCCCCTGGGGGACCACTTGGGGGACCCCCCCTTGGGGACCCCCTTGGGGGACCCTTGGGGGATCCCCTTGGGGGACCCTTGGGGGACCCTTGGGGGACCCCCTTGGGGGACCCTTGGGGGATCCCCTTGGGGATCCCCTTGGGGACCCCTTGGGGGGACCCCCTTGGGGGACCCTTGGGGGACCCCTTGGGGGACCCCCTTCGGGGACCCCTGGGGGACCCTTGGGGGATCCCCTTGGTTGACCCTTGGGGGAACCCCCTTGGGGGACCTTTGGGGGACCCCTTGTGACCCCCTTGGCGGACCATTGGGGGACCCCCTTGGGGGACCCTCTTGGGGGAACCTTGGGGGACCCCCTTGTGGGAACCTTGGGGGACCCCTTGGGGGACCCCCTTGGGGGACCCTTGCGGACCCTTGGGGGACCCCCTTGGGGGACCCTTGGGGGACCCCCTTGTGGGAAACTTGGGGGACCCTTGGGGGACCGCTTGTGACCCCCTTGGGGGACCATTGGAGGACCCCCTTGGGGGACCCTCTTGGGGGACCCTTTGGGGACCCCCTTGTGGGAACCTTGGGGGATACCCTTGGGGGACCCCCTTGGGGGACCCTTGGGGACACTTGGGGGACCCTCTTGTGGGACCCTAGGGGGAACCTTGGGGGACTATTGCGGGACCCTTGGGGGGGCCCCCTTGGGGGACGCTTGGGGGGGACCCCCTTGGGGGAACCCCTTGAGGGACCCTTGGGGGGACCCCCGTGGGTGACCCTTGGGGGACCTTTGGTGGACCCCCTTGGGGACTAACTTGGGGGACCCCCTGGGGGACCCTTGGGGGGGAACCCTTGGGGGACCACTTGGGGGACCATGGGGGATCCTTGGGGGATCCTTGGGGGACCCTGGGGGACCCCCTGGGGGACCCTTGGGGGACCCCCTTGGGGGACCCCCTTGGGGGACCCTTGGGGGACACTTGGGGGATCCCCTTGGGGACCCTTGGGGGGGACCCCCTGGGGGACCCTTGGGGATCCCTTGGGGGACCCTTGGGGGGACCCCCTTGGGGGGACACTTGGGGGAACCTTGGGGGACCACGTTGGCCGACCCTTGGGGGATCCTTGGGGGATTCCTTGGGGGACCTTGGGGGACCCTTGGGGGACCCCCCCTTGGGGGGGACCCTGGGGGACCCCTTGGGGACCCCTTGGGGGCCCCTTTGGGGAACCCTTGGGGACCCTTGGGGATCCTTGGGGGACCCTTGGGGGACCCCCTTGGGGGCCCTTGGTGGGGACCCCCTTGGGGGACCCCTTGGGGGGCCCCCTTGTGAAACTTGCGGACCCTTGGGATACCCTGGGGCGACCTTGGGGGACCCTTGGGGACCACCCCCTGGGGGACCCTGGGGGGGATTAAACCTTTGGTACCCTTGGGGGACCCCTTGGGGGACCCTTGGGGACCCTTGGGGGATCCCTTGGGGGACCCCTTGGGGCTCCCTTGGGGGAAAACTTGGGGACCCTTGGGGGACCCCCTTGGGGGACTTGGGTATCCCCTTGGGGACCCTTGGGGGACCCCTTGGGGGAACCGTGGGGGACCATTGGTAGGGACCCCTTGTGGGACCCCTGGGGGACACTTGGGGGACCTTGGGGGACCCTTGGGGGACCCCCTTGAGGGACCCTTGGGGGAGCACTTGGGGGATCCCTTTGGGGACAATTGGGGGGACCCTTGGGGGATCCCTTGGGGGACCCTTGGGGGACCTTTGGGCCGGGGACCCTGGGGACGCCGTTGGCGACCCTTGGTGACCTTTGGGTGGATCTTTGGGGGAACCTGGCGGCCCCTTGAGGGACCCTTGGGGACCTGGGGGATCCCCTTGGGGGACCCTTTGGGGGACCCCCTTGCCGGACCCAACCCACCTTGGGGGACCCCTTGGGGGACCCCCCTTGGGGGACCCTTGGGGGGACCCCCTTGGGCGACCCTTGGGGATCCCCTTGGGGACCCTTGGGGGACCTTCTTGGGGGACCCCCTTGGGGGACCCTTGGGGCCTTGGGGACCACTTGCGGGACCCTTGGGGATACCCTTGGGGACGCTTGGGGGGACCCCTTTGGGGGATGGGAGACCTTGGGGACCCTTGGGGGACCCTTGGGGGAACCCTGGGGATCCCCTTTTGGGGGACCATTGGGGTCCCCTTGGGGAACCCCCCTTGGGGGACACTTGGGTGTTCCCTTTGGGTGACCCTTGGGGGACCCCCTTGGGGTACCTTGGGGGATCCCTTTGGGGCCCTTGGGACCCCTTGGGGGAGCTCCTTGGGGGACCCCCCTGGGGGACCCCCTTGGGGGACCCTTGGGACACCTTGGGACCCTTGGGGACCCCCTTGGTGAAACCCTTGGGGACACATCTGGGACCATTGGGTGACCCCCTAGGGGGAAACCTTGGGGGGGACCGCCTTGGGGACGACCCCCTGGGGTACCACTGGGGGACCACCTTGGGGACCTCTTGGGGGATCCCCTGGGGGGACCCTTGTGGACCTTGGGGACCCCGTTGGGTGCAACCTTGGGGGAACCTGAGGGAGCTTGTGGAATCCCTGGGGGACACTTGAAGACCCCCTTGGGACCCCCTTGGGGGGAGACCCTTTGGGGTTAAGGGAGACCTTTGGGGAACTTTGGGGACCTTGGATAACACTTGGGGCCCCTTGGGGATCCCCTTGGGGACCCTTGGGGATCCCTTGGGGAACCCTTGCCGGACCCCCTTGTGGGACGCCCTTGGGAGACCTTGGTGGATCCCCTTGGGGGACCCTTGGTTGATCCACTTCTGGGAACAACTGGGGGACCCGTGTGGACCCTTGGAGGGGATCCTCTTGGCGGGAACCCTTGAGGGGACCCCTTGGCGGACCCTGGGGGACCTTGAGGGGAAACCTATGGGGGACCCTTGGGACGGACCCCTTTGGGGGTGACCCGGGTGACCCTTCGGGATCCCCTTTGGACCCTTTGGGGGTACCCCCTGGGGAACCCCTTTGGGGTCCCTTGGGGACCCTTGGGGACCCCCTTGGGGGACCCTTGGGGGGGGGGGGGGGACCCACTTGGGGGGGACACTTTTGGCGGGATCCGGTGACGGGAGCCTCGGGGTGGATACCCTTTGGAGAGGACCACTTGAGAGGACCCACCTTGGCCTTGGGGGGACCCTTGGGGGCCCCCTTGGGACCCCCTTGGGGACGGCTTGGGGGGTCTCTTGGGGACTCCGGTGGATCACCTTGGGGGACATCTTGTGGAACCCTTGGAAGAACCTTGGGGTCCTTGCGTGATCCTTGGGGGACCCTTGTGGGGGACCCCTTGGGGTACCTTGGGGGAACCCCCTTGGTGGGAGACCGTTGGGGGACCCTTGTTGGATCCTTGAGGAGACCCTGGGGGCCCTGTAGTACCCTTGGGGGACCCCCTTGGGGGACTCTTGGGCGGACCCTTGGAGGATCCCTTGGGGGACCCCCCTTGGGGGCCTTGGGGCAAAACCTTGGGGGACCCCCTTGGGGGACCCTTGGGGGACCCTGTTTAGGGACTTGGGGGACCCTTAGGGGGGAAGGACCCTTGGCGGGATCCTTGGGGACCATTGGGGGACGCTTTGGTAACCCTTGGAGGATCCCCTTGGGGGACCCTTGAGGGACCCCCTTGGGGGGAGCCCTTGCGTTACCCTTGGGGGACCCTGGGGGGACCCCTTGGAGGAATCCCTTGGGGACCCATTGGGGGCCCCTTGGGGGAACAATTGGGGGACCTTGAAGAACCTTGGGGGAGCCTTAGGGGGGACCCTTGGGGAATCCTGGGGGGACCCTTGTGGGGACCCTTTGGTAACCCATGGGGGGACCCCCTTGGGGACCCTTTTAGGGTGACACCCTTGGGGGGACAATGGGGGACCTCCCTTGTGGGACCCTTGGGGGACCCTTGGGGGACCTATGGGGGACCCCATTGGGGGGACCATTGGGGACCCTTGGGGGACCCTTGGGGGATCCCCTGGGGACCATTGGGGGGACCCCTTGGGGGATCCCCTTGGGGGACCTTGGGGATCCCCTTGGGGGCAACCTTTGGGGGAACCCTTGGGGGACCCCCTTCGGGGAGACCTTGGGGGCACCCTTGGGGGAAACCCTTGGGGACCCTTGGGGGACCACTTGGGACCCCCTGGGACCCCTGGGGGGCCCCCTTGAGTGACCATTGGGGGAACCCCCTGGGGACCCTTGGAGGGACCATTGGAGGGCCCCCTGGGGGACCTTGGGGCGAAACTTGGGGGACCCCTTGGGATACCCTTGGGGGACCTTGGCGGGAACTTTGGGGGACACTTGGGGGGGCCCTTTGGGGGACGCTTGGGGGACCCTGGGGGATCCTTGGGGGACTCGTGGTGGACCCTTGAGGGAAACCCTTGGGGACCCTTGGGGGATCCTTGGGGACCTTGGGGAGATTGGGGGACCCCCTTGGGGATTGGG
>JASPKZ010005172.1:0-47191 GCA_030220185.1 Diploptera punctata | reverse complement strand
AAGGGTGTACAACACACGTTTGTGAAGTGTTTTACAGAATCTCGGAAATTAAAAACAGAACGATAGCGAGGTTTTTAAACATTTCATCGCTTCAGTAAAAAGCACTTCCCAACCTCGCATCGTAATATACTATTTTTTTAGGTTATTTCTATTTTAAATTCTCATTAAATTTTGATATATTTTCCGCACTTTGTTCGACTCCCACAAAAAATATATACGAGGATAATCCTCAGGTCGTTGGTACTCGCATACTGCTACAATAATTCGTAAACTTTTTTTTTTTTACGATTTTCTTCGAATTGCTGTAGATTGTTATTTGTACTAGAATGTTCAAGCGTTTTTGTATAATTGACAATTGACAAACTGTCAAACAAATAGCCTGATAAGCAGTGGTGCACATTTGGAGACTATTTAATTCATGCCCCAAATAGTAGTCAATGACAATGGCCAATCACGTTTCAATGAATTTTGTTTTACAACCTATGGCAGTCGTGTTTCACCTCGCTCTTTATCGATTCTCTTTATCAACTCCTGCTTTTATGACAAAGAAAGTTCCTCCTTTTTAATATTCTGAACTGCTCAGAGCATTATTTTTCTCCAACAAATACATATGCATTGAATAAAGCAAATAATAAACATTCATTGATGTTACTGAGTTCTTTACTAAATTAAATTAATTAATAACCTATAATGTTAATTATAATATACAGTTTGATGTGTTTCATTATTCCTCCACTAGGGTGCATTCTTACAATATTGCGATCCTATTTGGCAATAAATAATATGATCAAGTTGCAGTGAATATACATAACCTCACATTTCTGATTTGTTTTCAAACATAGCCGTTTACAATAAACACATACATATTTTAAAATACCGGTAATTATATTTAAATAATGACTTTTGAGTAAACAACTTAATTTTATTCGTTAAATAGTCCTAACAAATTCCACTATTGATTTCCAAATCCTCTAGATAAATTGGAAATCACTCGTGGCATTACTTATGATAAAAGGGTGGTAACATATGACTGAATTTATCGGGGATACTTTCATCAGTAGTATTAATCGACGTAAAATTATTACCAAAGTAGAATTTATCAGAGCGCATTTTTTATAAACACATAACATGATTTAGTTGAGCGGAATGAAGAGACCTGTTTGCTTTGCAGGCCGTAGCTCGCATCCATTAACAGTTCTTTAAACGAGGTCTACTTTTAATGCTATTTGTTGTATTATATTTACAAGTGTTATTGTGAATCAAAGTGGTAGGCTTTTTATTTCATTTGTAACTGTGCATGAACTTTGCTTCCGCATTCTGAAGCACTTTAACATCTGCTCCGGGGCATGAGACGAGTGATTCTCCCAACGTACGTATATCCACTGCTGTTTTATTTCCATTTCACGTCAAACTCTTCAAAGGCTGAAAAGATGAGAGCATTTCTCCCTCTATGCACTCTCAAGAATCACAAATTAAATTACTAAATTTTAAATAAACAATATTTCTCCCTCTATGCACTCTCAAGAATCACAAATTAAATTACTAAATTTTAAATAAACAATATTGCTGGACATAATATAAATTAAATTTTACGTATTTTGTAAAACTCTAAATCACTGTAATTCAATGTTTTATTCATGTTCAATAGTATCGATACAACATGGGAATGAAAGCGAGTATACATTTACAGCAGATAATTCATCATGCACGTTTCATAAAAAGAACAACACCAATAATAATAATAATAATAATAATAATAATAATAATAATAATAATAATAATAATAATAATAACAACAATAATACAGTACAATTCGTCATGCACGTATTATAACAATAATAATACAGTACATTCTAAAGATTTGTATCTGACCAAGATTAGAAGTGGCCAATTAAGTAGAGCTGGCTTCTTTTCCGCGACTTTGACTCATGAGTGTAAGTTAGAAATATTAATAAATTAATATTGATCATTAATCTAATAATTTTAAATATTAATAAATTAATATTCATACTTACTTACTCACTGGCACTATCGAACCCGTAGGTTCATGGCCGCGCGGACATAAGCTCTCCATACATCCCTATCCTGAGCGAATGCTTTCCAATCATTCCCTGTATAATCTACTTCCCTCAAATCATAGTTAATGTTGTTCTCCCACCTCATTCTTCGTCTACCAACTGGGCGTTTTCCCTCTGGCTTTCCTACAAGAAGCTTCCATGCACATCTTTCATTCCCCATACGTGCAACATGTCCTGCCCATCGCAGTCTACGAGACTTAACTGTTCTTATTATATCTGGCTTCCTATAAAGACCATGTAGTTCATTGTTATGTAGTCTTCTCCATTCACCTGTCTGTTCATCTCTCTTTGGTCTAAAAATTTTCCTAAGAACTTTATTCTCAAATACTCGTAATCTCCTTTCCTCCCTTAAAGTAAGAGTCCATGTTTCGCACCCATATAATATAACTGGTAGAATAATAGTTTTACATATTTTCAGCTTAACGTTTTTTGAAAGGAGTTGGGACATCAAAAGTCTCTGCAATGCATAATAGCATGCATTTCCAGAATTGAGCCTATGTTTAATTTCTTTGTGCGTCTCATTCCTATTTGTGATTATTGCTCCTAGGTATTTGAATTCAGCCACTTCCTCAAAATTTCCCTCATTTGTCATTAGCTGTCCATTTCCATTATATACTGAATTTCTACCTGTGACCACATATTTAGTTTTACTAATATTTACTTCCAGTCCTAATTTCTTAGTGTTACTCAATAGTGTGTGCGTGTTAGCCTTTAGTATCTCCTCGCTATCGGCCAATAGTACTACATCATCAGCATAAACTAACAGCTTATTAATACCATTCAGTTGTAAGCCTTCCTCATTCTCTAAAGATTTAATGGCATGCTCTAGTACAAAATTAAATAGTAGAGGAGATGGTGCATCTCCTTGCTTCAACCCATTCTGGATTTCAAATGTGTCTGAAAACTGTTTGCCTACACGCACCCTACTATTTGAGCCATTTAGACACATTCGTATAAGTCTAACTAACTTTTTAGGAATTCCGAACTCCAGCAGGATACTATATAACTTCTCCCTCTTAATTGAATCATATGTTTTTTTTGAAGTCTACATATAGTTGATGTACAGTGCCATTATATTCCCATTTCTTTTCTAAAATCTGTCTTATACTAAAAATCTGATCTGTTGTAGACCTGTTTCTTCTAAATGCACATTGATGATCTCCTAGAATGAAATTAATATTCATACTTAATCTAATAGTCTAATTTTAAATCGTCAAATAATTATTTATAGACTACTAGCTAATACCTGGCGTGCGCTGCTACGCCTAAATAAGTGAAATTGGTTTTTATGTTTAGTTGAATAAGCAAAAAAAAGATATATATATATATATATATATATATATAAATTTATGTCGTAATTGTTTGTAGATACTCCGTGCTGATTACCCGGCGTTGCCCGGGAATCTATTTATCCCGATCTTCTTGGCATCATGAGCTGAAAGACAAAAATTACTATTATGAGTTATCCATAAAAGATAGACATACGATGTCGAGACATTTTTTATAGAATATTTTGAGATATTCAATTCTGTGTAGGCCTACATTAATTTGGTGTATTTGTTATAGTTTAGGAAGAGTAAGTCATATAAGCGTCTAAAAAGCTACTTTTTTTAGTACATCGAGCTAAGGTTCTGTAGTACGTATGGTAATGTTATATACATTCCCTAAACGATTGTAAAAAAAACTACATTCAATTCGGTTAAGTAGCTTTTGATTTCATAAAGGACGGACTCTCAGACACGTATAATGGAGATGGAAATGTTTAATTGATGAAAGGTTAATTCCAATTGGAGGCCAAAGTCGGGAAAAATCATAATAAATCACAAAATGGATGACAAAGTTAACTCTATAGTGCGACTGTTCTCACATCCATATGGTTCAACCAAAGTGGTGAACCATAGAGGGATGACAAATTATTTTTTCTCTTCAGTTGTATTAACTATTTCATGGGGATGGGAAGCATGACTACATATTTTAATATTACATCCATCTTCTTCTTCTTCTACTTCACGGTTTAGGCTTATTTACTAGCCTGTTCCGGCTCCAAATTGCTGCTCTTTCCATCTTTTCCTTGGTCTTCCCAAGCTTCTTCTTCCTCGTGGTGAATAGTTGTATGCTGATTTTGGTATTCTATTCTCAGTCATCCTTGCCAAGTGTTTTTTCCAGTTTGTTCTGTATTTCTCTATTGTTGAGTTTAATTCCTCTATTTGTAGTTGTCTTATTTCTGTGTTATGTTTTTTGTCTGTTCTTTGATATCTTGCTATTGGTCTGAGGAATCTCATTTCAGCAGCTTGTATCCTGGCAGATTGTTGTGTTGTCACTGTCCATGCATTACATCCATAAGATATTAAATATAAAATTGTACCTAAATTAATAAACTTCATCAAGCAGTTGCAATATGGAGGCTTTTCAAAAACAATGTTTCATCTTCTGCATTTTAACTGGTACTGATGTTGCTGTATAAGTTGTACAACGGGTTTAGGTCTGCGGATGTGTTCTCATTGAGCATTCTTCGCTTCTTTTAGAATGTCTGTATCTTCAAGGATTCCAATGTTGTTGTACTCTCTGTGTAGTACTGACATAGTATTATCGATTTTGTCGAACTTATGACCCGTTTCTAGTACGTGCTTGGCAAAACTTGATTTTTCTTCGTTGGTCTTCTTCTTCTTCCTTTCATGTGATAGACCTAGTGGTCTGTTACGGTCTCAATTCAACGTTTGAAGGGTCTGCCCAAAGATCTCTTGCTTGGTGGCTGGTAATTTAAGATTTGACGTGGTATTCTTGTTCTGTTCATTCTTCTTACGTGAGATTTCCAGTTGTTTATGTATTTCTGTACATATTGCATGGCTGATTCTGTTTGTAATTCTTTAAGAATCCCTTCGTTATTAATACAGTTTTTTAAATGTCTGAGTGTCTTGTGTTGAAATTTCTCGTTGTTTTACCTATGTAGCACTTGTTGCAATTATTTCACTTTAGTTTACAAACACCTTTATTTTCGTATTTATTTGTTACTTCTATTTTGTTGGATATGATGATGTTGAGTTTGTTATTAGTTTTAAAGGTGATTTTAATGTTTGTATCTTGTTTCCTGATCGAATTAGCTAATTTGGTCGTATTTTAAAAAGTGTTGATTACATCCGTAATTTTTAGCTGATATGGTAATATTAATGATATCGTGAAAATAAAAATTAATGTCTGAACCAGGAATCGAACCATGGACCTCTAGTTCTCCTGACTAATGTGCAGCACACTACACCATTCTAGACCTGGCACAAATATTAACAATTCTTTTCACATATACAAATCTATAATTCTCGTTTCGTCCGCTGCCAGGTAGGTGTCACTACCATCGCCAACGGCCGGCTTCGTTTAGAAGTATCATTTGAGAATTTTACACCACCACTTTTATAAGCAGTAAACGATGTTATTTAACACTTTTCAATATTGTTATTTTAACACAGTTCTAATAATGGATCATATTATAATATTATAATGATATTGTCTTAGAATGCTGTAGTGGGCTGCACACTAGTCTGGAGAACTAGAGGTCCATGGTTCGATTCCTGGTTCAGACAATTTTTCTTTTCACAATATCATTATAATATTATAATATGATCCATTATTGGAACTGTGTTAAAATAACAGTATTGGAAAATGTTAAATAGCTGATGTGGTACGGAATAAAATACCCATCTTAATGTCATCTTGGCGAAGCAGTCTTTATTGTAACGTGAATAGTGTTCACTACAAAGGGTACATGGAGTTTTAAAGTAAGATAAATTTGTGTCTGTTCACGGATTACTGGATAGCTCGAAAGTAGAGTGTCAGCGGGCAAAGCTAGAAATCCTGGGTTCAAAATCCCGGCTCAGGCATGATTTTCTCTTTAGTTGTATTAACTGCTGCTTGCTGATGGCAAGATTCAGAACATTAATTTTAATATTGCATTCATAATAAGGGATGTCCAATTGAATATTAAATAACTATAATAAACACAATACTCTACAAGCGAAGATTCGAGTACCGATGGGTGAGGATTTTTAAATTGGCCTTAAAAACCGATATCAAATGATGTGTGGCACCACATAAGAAGAACCCTCTGAAGGACTCTAAGAGAAACTCAGTTCAGGTTTTATAAAATTATTGCTGTTCCTGTTCTTTTATATGGATCTGAATCTTGGGTACTTACAAAAAAATATATCTCACACATTCAGGCCACTGAAATTAATTTTTTAAGATCCGTAAAAGGATGTACACACATGGATAGATTACATAATGAATCAATAAGAAATGAACTGGAGATATTTTTAATACTCGACAAACTAGAAGAGCACAAATACCGATGGAAAGAACATTTAGACAGAATGGACAATACAAGATTACCCAAAACGATCAATACCTACAAACCGCATGGAAAAAAAAATTGGGACGGCCAAGAAAACGATGGACTTGTGACCTGAACAGGTCGCATTGACCTAATCCTGCAAAGGAAGAAGAAAAACCTTCTGGCGGCACTATGCCCTGGAGTCTAATCAGCCTCTAACTGAAATGAGTACCAGGCTACGTTTTGGGGTTAAAGGCGGCTGTCACACGTGCCTGACATATCGTGTCGATTGTCTAGAAAGAAGAGAGCCTTAACCCCCACTACTCCAAGGGCCTCCTAAAGCTTACAGTAGGAATATTTTATTTATAATAAATCAGCGCAGATTTTGGTCTATGCCGACGACAATGATATAGTGGGTAGAACGGTAAACTTTTTCAAGCTCTCTCGCAAGCAGCTGGGAAATTAGATTTGGCAAAGAATGAAGATAAGACAAATTCATGCGAGTCATCAGAAGTCCTATAGGCTATACACTAAACATATAGAAACTGAAAACTGTAATTTTGAAATTATTAACTAACGATAATGACAGAGTGTTCCGCAAATTCCTTTTACAAACTTCTACGGCTTGTAGAGGGGACCAGGTAGATAACGTTTTGAATAGTAACTTTATCCGGGAACGTACAGTTTTTGTTCTACAGACACAAGTTGGAAGTAAGCGTTTAAATCTCCCACGTCTGCCGGGAATAAATCAATAGCATTTTATTGATATTTTACTCAATTAATTACAGTTGCACAACTCAACATTCGCTGATTTCGTGGCAATGTCAAGAAAAAAAACTGTATATGTAAACAAACCAAATTTCTCTACTGTACTTAACATTGTGATGAGCACTTATCCACTACAATAGCAGTTTCCGATGTGGCGACTACCAAGCTCGTTGCACACATTGCCCTGTGAATCATGTTCTAGTACACTCATTCCATCACACATGGTGTCTGTTGAATTTCTTGTGTAGCGGCTAGAACTCGTGCAAGTAAATCTTATCTCTTGTATAGCGGCTACAACTCCAGTAAGTAGATATTCTACAGTGTCCGCAGGGGTCTGATACACAAAAGACTTCATGTAGCCCTAAAAAAAAGGCTAACTTATTGGCACTATCGAACCCATAGGTTCATGACCACGCGAACATACGTCTCCATATATCGCTAACCCTGAGCTAATGTTTTCCAATCATCCCCTGTATAATCTACTTCCTCAAATCATGGTAAATGTTTTTTCTCCCGCCTCATTCTAGACCTGCCTACTGGGCGCTTTCCCTGGTTTTCCTACAAGGAGCTTCCATGCTCCTCTTTCATTCCCCATTCATGCCACATGTCCTGCCCTTCACAGTCTACGAGACTTAACTATTCTAATTATATCTGGTTTCCCATAAAACTACTTTACTTGCAAATCCTTTGAGCATAGATACAATAAATATACGATATAACTTACACGAGGAAAATGCTTATCTCGACAATAATAATTTTTTGAAAATCTGGTGGAAAGGTATGAATGGTATTAATAATTTCAAATGTTTAAACAAATTAAAATGCCCAAATCTTAGATTATTTGCAGTCAAACTCAAGTCACGTATGGCTCAATATACATTTGTGAACGATTTTTTTACGAAAACGAACATTGTGATAAAAAAAAATGCAAATTTAAATGACCATTCAATTTCACAGTTAATTTTGCTCTTGACTTTGATCACTATTTGAAATAAACATTTTTGTTTTTGAATATCTCTTATTTCTTTGTCATGCTTTATGATTAATTTTTTCACAGATTTCGTGCAAATATACCAGGAAATATAAATGAAAACAATATCTATCAACACGATCCTCAACTACTACCATGCTTCACGTTTCACTCAAAGTTAACTATCCGCCACTGCACATTATAATACTGTCATCAATAGTAAACACTCTCACTTTATTTCTATTGGTGTGCTGAGAAGGTTGCGTTCTCTTCATCTATTTGAAACATAAGTTTTGCAGACGTTGTGCTATTAACCTTGTCAACCTGATAGCACACAGTACAGGTAAACTTTATACACTCAGCTGAAGCGGGAGATTTAAAAAAAATAATTTGAACTTGGCTTGCAGAATGAAAATTATGCGTTTCAGAACAAGGATTCTTACTCAAAACTTTATTACAATTAATGTCACGAGTGATTTCCAAATCATCGATAAATTCACGAGTCCACTTCGTGAATTTATCTAGAGGATCAAGAGTGGCATTTGTTAGGACTATTTAACGAATAAAATTAAGTTGTTTACTCAAAACTCATTATTTAAATATATTTATCTTAAAATAATTATATAATTAATGTAAACATCGATGTTTGAAAACAAATCAGAAATGTGTGGTTATGCTTCATCTGTTTATCCAGTGCAACTTGATCATAATAATATTGTTTTATTGCCGTCTGGCGTAAGAAACTTCAAATGAGGATCGCAATATAACAAACAATGAACAGGTTCCTTCGAATTACTCATTTAATAATATTGTGTATTCAATAACAAGAAATATGTTTTTAAATAATTATTTTACTGAGTTGTTTTCTAAAAAATAAATTAATAACCTATTATGTTTGGTTATAATATACAGTTTTGATGTTTCATTTTTTCTCCACTAGGGTGCATTCTTACAATATTGCGATCCTATTTGAAGTTTCTTACGCCAGACGGCAATAAACAATATTATATGATCAAGTTGCACTGGATAACAGATGAAGCATAACCACACAATTCTGATTTGTTTTCAAACATCGATGTTTACATTAATTATATAATTATTTTAAGATAAATATATTTAAATAATGAGTTTTGAGGTAAACAACTTAATTTTATTCGTTAAATAGTCCTAACAAATGCCACTCTTGATCCTCTAGATAAATTCACGAAGTGACTCGTGAATTTATCGATGATTTGGAAATCACTCGTGACATTAATTGTAATAAAGTTTTGAGTAAGAATCCTTGTTCTGAAACGCATAATTTTCATTCTGCAAGCCAAGTTCAAATTATTTTTTTTAAATCTCCCGCTTCAGCTGAGTGTATAAAGTTTACCTGTACTGTGTGCTATCAGGTTGACAAGGTTAATAGCACAACGTCTGCAAAACTTATGTTTCAAATAGATGAAGAGAACGCAACCTTCTCAGCACACCAATAGAAATAAAGTGAGAGTGTTTACTATTGATGACAGTATTATAATGTGCAGTGGCGGATAGTTAACTTTGAGTGAAACGTGAAGCATGGTAGTAGTTGAGGATCGTGTTTGATAGATATGTTTTCATTTATATTTCCTGGTATTATTTGCACGAAATCTGTGAAAAAATTAATCATAAAGCATGACAAAGAAATAAGAGATATTCAAAACAAAAATGTTTATTTCAATAAGTGATCAAAGTCAAGAGCAAAATTAACTGTGAAATTGAATGGTCATTTAAATTTGCATTTTTTTTTATCACAATGTTCGTTTTCGTAAAAAAATCGTTCACAAATGTATATTGAGCCATACGTGACTTGAGTTTGACTGCAAATAATCTAAGATTTGGGCATTTTAATTTGTTTAAACATTTGAAATTATTAATACCATTCATACCTTTCCACCAGATTTTCAAAAAATTATTATTGTCGAGATAAGCATTTTCCTCGTGTAAGTTATATCGTATATTTATTGTATCTATGCTCAAAGGATTTGCAAGTAAAGTAGTTTTATGGGAAACCAGATATAATTAGAATAGTTAAGTCTCGTAGACTGTGAAGGGCAGGACATGTGGCATGAATGGGGAATGAAAGAGGAGCATGGAAGCTCCTTGTAGGAAAACCAGGGAAAGCGCCCAGTAGGCAGGTCTAACATGAGGCGGAGAAAAACATTTACCATGATTTGAGGGAAGTAGATTATACAGGGGATGATTGGAAAACATTAGCTCAGGGTAGCGATATATGGAGAACGTATGTTCGCGTGGTCATGAACCTATGGGTTCGATAGTGCCAATAAGTTAGCCTTTTTTTTAGGGCTACATGAAGTCTTTTGTGTATCAGACCCCTGCGGACACTGTAGAATATCTACTTACTGGAGTTGTAGCCGCTATACAAGAGATAAGATTTACTTGCACGAGTTCTAGCCGCTACACAAGAAATTCAACAGACACCATGTGTGATGGAATGAGTGTACTAGAACATGATTCACAGGGCAATGTGTGCAACGAGCTTGGTAGTCGCCACATCGGAAACTGCTATTGTAGTGGATAAGTGCTCATCACAATGTTAAGTACAGTAGAGAAATTTGGTTTGTTTACATATACAGTTTTTTTTCTTGACATTGCCACGAAATCAGCGAATGTTGAGTTGTGCAACTGTAATTAATTGAGTAAAATATCAATAAAATGCTATTGATTTATTCCCGGCAGACGTGGGAGATTTAAACGCTTACTTCCAACTTGTGTCTGTAGAACAAAAACTGTACGTTCCCGGATAAAGTTACTATTCAAAACGTTATCTACCTGGTCCCCTCTACAAGCCGTAGAAGTTTGTAAAAGGAATTTGCGGAACACTCTGTCATTATCGTTAGTTAATAATTTCAAAATTACAGTTTTCAGTTTCTATATGTTTAGTGTATAGCCTATAGGACTTCTGATGACTCGCATGAATTTTGTCTTATCTTCATTCTTTGCCAAATCTAATTTCCCAGCTGCTTGCGAGAGAGCTTGAAAAAGTTTACCGTTCTACCCACTATATCATTGTCGTCGGCATAGACCAAAATCTGCGCTGATTTATTATAAATAAAATATTCCTACTGTAAGCTTTAGGAGGCCCTTGGAGTAGTGGGGGTTAAGGCTCTCTTCTTTCTAGACAATCGACACGATATGTCAGGCACGTGTGACAGCCGCCTTTAACCCCAAAACGTAGCCTGGTACTCATTTCAGTTAGAGGCTGATTAGACTCCAGGGCATAGTGCCGCCAGAAGGTTTTTCTTCTTCCTTTGCAGGATTAGGTCAATGCGACCTGTTCAGGTCACAAGTCCATCGTTTTCTTGGCCGTCCCAATTTTTTTTTCCATGCGGTTTGTAGGTATTGATCGTTTTGGGTAATCTTGTATTGTCCATTCTGTCTAAATGTTCTTTCCATCGGTATTTGTGCTCTTCTAGTTTGTCGAGTATTAAAAATATCTCCAGTTCATTTCTTATTGATTCATTATGTAATCTATCCATGTGTGTACATCCTTTTACGGATCTTAAAAAATTAATTTCAGTGGCCTGAATGTGTGAGATATATTTTTTTGTAAGTACCCAAGATTCAGATCCATATAAAAGAACAGGAACAGCAATAATTTTATAAAACCTGAACTGAGTTTCTCTTAGAGTCCTTCAGAGGGTTCTTCTTATGTGGTGCCACACATCATTTGATATCGGTTTTTAAGGCCAATTTAAAAATCCTCACCCCATCGGTACTCGAATCTTCGCTTGTAGAGTATTGTGTTTATTATAGTTATTTAATATTCAATTGGACATCCCTTATTATGAATGCAATATTAAAATTAATGTTCTGAATCTTGCCATCAGCAAGCAGCAGTTAATACAACTAAAGAGAAAATCATGCCTGAGCCGGGATTTTGAACCCAGGATTTCTAGCTTTGCCCGCTGACACTCTACTTTCGAGCTATCCAGTAATCCGTGAACAGACACAAATTTATCTTACTTTAAAACTCCATGTACCCTTTGTAGTGAACACTATTCACGTTACAATAAAGACTGCTTCGCCAAGATGACATTAAGATGGGTATTTTATTCCGTACCACATCAGCTATTTAACATTTTCCAATACTGTTATTTTAACACAGTTCCAATAATGGATCATATTATAATATTATAATGATATTGTGAAAGAAAAATTGTCTGAACCAGGAATCGAACCATGGACCTCTAGTTCTCCAGACTAGTGTGCAGCCCACTACAGCATTCTAAGACAATATCATTATAATATTATAATATGATCCATTATTAGAACTGTGTTAAAATAACAATATTGAAAAGTGTTAAATAACATCGTTTACTGCTTATAAAAGTGGTGGTGTAAAATTCTCAAATGATACTTCTAAACGAAGCCGGCCGTTGGCGATGGTAGTGACACCTACCTGGCAGCGGACGAAACGAGAATTATAGATTTGTATATGTGAAAAGAATTGTTAATATTTGTGCCAGGTCTAGAATGGTGTAGTGTGCTGCACATTAGTCAGGAGAACTAGAGGTCCATGGTTCGATTCCTGGTTCAGACATTAATTTTTATTTTCACGATATCATTAATATTACCATATCAGCTAAAAATTACGGATGTAATCAACACTTTTTAAAATACGACCAAATTAGCTAATTCGATCAGGAAACAAGATACAAACATTAAAATCACCTTTAAAACTAATAACAAACTCAACATCATCATATCCAACAAAATAGAAGTAACAAATAAATACGAAAATAAAGGTGTTTGTAAACTAAAGTGAAATAATTGCAACAAGTGCTACATAGGTAAAACAACGAGAAATTTCAACACAAGACACTCAGACATTTAAAAAACTGTATTAATAACGAAGGGATTCTTAAAGAATTACAAACAGAATCAGCCATGCAATATGTACAGAAATACATAAACAACTGGAAATCTCACGTAAGAAGAATGAACAGAACAAGAATACCACGTCAAATCTTAAATTACCAGCCACCAAGCAAGAGATCTTTGGGCAGACCCTTCAAACGTTGAATTGAGACCGTAACAGACCACTAGGTCTATCACATGAAAGGAAGAAGAAGAAGACCAACGAAGAAAAATCAGTTTTGCCAAGCACGTACTAGAAACGGGTCATAAGTTCGACAAAATCGATAATACTATGTCAGTACTACACAGAGAGTACAACAACATTGGAATCCTTGAAGATACAGACATTCTAAAAGAAGCGAAGAATGCTCAATGAGAACACATCCGCAGACCTAAACCCGTTGTACAACTTATACAGCAACATCAGTACCAGTTAAAATGCAGAAGATGAAACATTGTTTTTGAAAAGCCTCCATATTGCAACTGCTTGATGAAGTTTATTAATTTAGGTACAATTTTATATTTAATATCTTATGGATGTAATGCATGGACAGTGACAACACAACAATCTGCCAGGATACAAGCTGCTGAAATAGATTCCTCAGACCAATAGCAAGATATCAAAGAACAGACAAAAAACATAACACAGAAATAAGACAACTACAAATAGAGGAATTAAACTCAACAATAGAGAAATACAGAACAAACTGGAAAAAACACTTGGCAAGGATGACTGAGAATAGAATACCAAAATCAGCATACAACTATTCACCACGAGGAAGAAGAAGCTTGGGAAGACCAAGGAAAAGATGGAAAGAGCAGCAATTTGGAGCCGGAACAGGCTAGTAAATAAGCCTAAACCGTGAAGTAGAAGAAGAAGAAGATGGATGTAATATTAAAATATGTAGTCATGCTTCCCATCCCCATGAAATAGTTAATACAACTGAAGAGAAAAAATAATTTGTCATCCCTCTATGGTTCACCACTTTGGTTGAACCATATGGATGTGAGAACAGTCGCACTATAGAGTTAACTTTGTCATCCATTTTGTGATTTATTATGATTTTTCCCGACTTTGGCCTCCAATTGGAATTAACCTTTCATCAATTAAACATTTCCATCTCCATTATACGTGTCTGAGAGTCCGTCCTTTATGAAATCAAAAGCTACTTAACCGAATTGAATGTAGTTTTTTTTACAATCGTTTAGGGAATGTATATAACATTACCATACGTACTACAGAACCTTAGCTCGATGTACTAAAAAAGTAGCTTTTTAGACGCTTATATGACTTACTCTTCCTAAACTATAACAAATACACCAAATTAATGTAGGCCTACACAGAATTGAATATCTCAAAATATTCTATAAAAAATGTCTCGACATCGTATGTCTATCTTTTATGGATAACTCATAATAGTAATTTTTGTCTTTCAGCTCATGATGCCAAGAAGATCGGGATAAATAGATTCCCGGGCAACGCCGGGTAATCAGCACGGAGTATCTACAAACAATTACGACATAAATTTATATATATATATATATATATATATATATCTTTTTTTTGCTTATTCAACTAAACATAAAAACCAATTTCACTTATTTAGGCGTAGCAGCGCACGCCAGGTATTAGCTAGTAGTCTATAAATAATTATTTGACGATTTAAAATTAGACTATTAGATTAAGTATGAATATTAATTTCATTCTAGGAGATCATCAATGTGCATTTAGAAGAAACAGGTCTACAACAGATCAGATTTTTAGTATAAGACAGATTTTAGAAAAGAAATGGGAATATAATGGCACTGTACATCAACTATATGTAGACTTCAAAAAAACATATGATTCAATTAAGAGGGAGAAGTTATATAGTATCCTGCTGGAGTTCGGAATTCCTAAAAAGTTAGTTAGACTTATACGAATGTGTCTAAATGGCTCAAATAGTAGGGTGCGTGTAGGCAAACAGTTTTCAGACACATTTGAAATCCAGAATGGGTTGAAGCAAGGAGATGCACCATCTCCTCTACTATTTAATTTTGTACTAGAGCATGCCATTAAATCTTTAGAGAATGAGGAAGGCTTACAACTGAATGGTATTAATAAGCTGTTAGTTTATGCTGATGATGTAGTACTATTGGCCGATAGCGAGGAGATACTAAAGGCTAACACGCACACACTATTGAGTAACACTAAGAAATTAGGACTGGAAGTAAATATTAGTAAAACTAAATATGTGGTCACAGGTAGAAATTCAGTATATAATGGAAATGGACAGCTAATGACAAATGAGGGAAATTTTGAGGAAGTGGCTGAATTCAAATACCTAGGAGCAATAATCACAAATAGGAATGAGACGCACAAAGAAATTAAACATAGGCTCAATTCTGGAAATGCATGCTATTATGCATTGCAGAGACTTTTGATGTCCCAACTCCTTTCAAAAAACGTTAAGCTGAAAATATGTAAAACTATTATTCTACCAGTTATATTATATGGGTGCGAAACATGGACTCTTACTTTAAGGGAGGAAAGGAGATTACGAGTATTTGAGAATAAAGTTCTTAGGAAAATTTTTAGACCAAAGAGAGATGAACAGACAGGTGAATGGAGAAGACTACATAACAATGAACTACATGGTCTTTATAGGAAGCCAGATATAATAAGAACAGTTAAGTCTCGTAGACTGCGATGGGCAGGACATGTTGCACGTATGGGGAATGAAGATGTGCATGGAAGCTTCTTGTAGGAAAGCCAGAGGGAAAACGCCCAGTTGGTAGACGAAGAATGAGGTGGGAGAACAACATTAACTATGATTTGAGGGAAGTAGATTATACAGGGAATGATTGGAAAGCATTCGCTCAGGATAGGGATGTATGGAGAGCTTATGTCCGCGCGGCCATGAACCTACGGGTTCGATAGTGCCAGTGAGTAAGTAAGTATGAATATTAATTTATTAATATTTAAAATTATTAGATTAATGATCAATATTAATTTATTAATATTTCTAACTTACACTCATGAGTCAAAGTCGCGGAAAAGAAGCCAGCTCTACTTAATTGGCCACTTCTAATCTTGGTCAGATACAAATCTTTAGAATGTACTGTATTATTATTGTTATAATACGTGCATGACGAATTGTACTGTATTATTGTTGTTATTATTATTATTATTATTATTATTATTATTATTATTATTATTATTATTATTATTATTATTGGTGTTGTTCTTTTTATGAAACGTGCATGATGAATTATCTGCTGTAAATGTATACTCGCTTTCATTCCCATGTTGTATCGATACTATTGAACATGAATAAAACATTGAATTACAGTGATTTAGAGTTTTACAAATACGTAAAATTTAATTTATATTATGTCCAGCAATATTGTTTATTTAAAATTTAGTAATTTAATTTGTGATTCTTGAGAGTGCATAGAGGGAGAAATATTGTTTATTTAAAATTTAGTAATTTAATTTGTGATTCTTGAGAGTGCATAGAGGGAGAAATGCTCTCATCTTTTCAGCCTTTGAAGAGTTTGACGTGAAATGGAAATAAAACAGCAGTGGATATACGTACGTTGGGAGAATCACTCGTCTCATGCCCCGGAGCAGATGTTAAAGTGCTTCAGAATGCGGAAGCAAAGTTCATGCACAGTTACAAATGAAATAAAAAGCCTACCACTTTGATTCACAATAACACTTGTAAATATAATACAACAAATAGCATTAAAAGTAGACCTCGTTTAAAGAACTGTTAATGGATGCGAGCTACGGCCTGCAAAGCAAACAGGTCTCTTCATTCCGCTCAACTAAATCATGTTATGTGTTTATAAAAAATGCGCTCTGATAAATTCTACTTTGGTAATAATTTTACGTCGATTAATACTACTGATGAAAGTATCCCCGATAAATTCAGTCATATGTTACCACCCTTTTATCATAAGTAATGCCACGAGTGATTTCCAATTTATCTAGAGGATTTGGAAATCAATAGTGGAATTTGTTAGGACTATTTAACGAATAAAATTAAGTTGTTTACTCAAAAGTCATTATTTAAATATAATTACCGGTATTTTAAAATATGTATGTGTTTATTGTAAACGGCTATGTTTGAAAACAAATCAGAAATGTGAGGTTATGTATATTCACTGCAACTTGATCATATTATTTATTGCCAAATAGGATCGCAATATTGTAAGAATGCACCCTAGTGGAGGAATAATGAAACACATCAAACTGTATATTATAATTAACATTATAGGTTATTAATTAATTTAATTTAGTAAAGAACTCAGTAACATCAATGAATGTTTATTATTTGCTTTATTCAATGCATATGTATTTGTTGGAGAAAAATAATGCTCTGAGCAGTTCAGAATATTAAAAAGGAGGAACTTTCTTTGTCATAAAAGCAGGAGTTGATAAAGAGAATCGATAAAGAGCGAGGTGAAACACGACTGCCATAGGTTGTAAAACAAAATTCATTGAAACGTGATTGGCCATTGTCATTGACTACTATTTGGGGCATGAATTAAATAGTCTCCAAATGTGCACCACTGCTTATCAGGCTATTTGTTTGACAGTTTGTCAATTGTCAATTATACAAAACGCTTGAACATTCTAGTACAAATAACAATCTACAGCAATTCGAAGAAAATCGTAAAAAAAAAAAAGTTTACGAATTATTGTAGCAGTATGCGAGTACCAACGACCTGAGGATTATCCTCGTATATATTTTTTGTGGGAGTCGAACAAAGTGCGGAAAATATATCAAAATTTAATGAGAATTTAAAATAGAAATAACCTAAAAAAATAGTATATTACGATGCGAGGTTGGGAAGTGCTTTTTACTGAAGCGATGAAATGTTTAAAAACCTCGCTATCGTTCTGTTTTTAATTTCCGAGATTCTGTAAAACACTTCACAAACGTGTGTTGTACACCCTTAGACAAAAAAATGAGTCATCTCTTGATTCTATCAACCGATCGGGGAACTTCGTGAGTACTCGCAGAAGCCTCATTCACATTAACACGTTTTCAGTAATTGTGCTGTGTTGTTTGCTAGCTAACGCAGTGCACACTCAAGTAACATAAAAGAGAGAGCTTGCCTTTGTGTGTTTCCGTGGTCGAGAGGTTTAACACACAACATCTGCGTTCGTAACCTCACGGGTTCGATTCACATTATACTTTTTTTTTCTTTTTTTACTGATTGTTAGGATAACATTTCGCCTGTAATATAGTTTCATATTTAATTTTATATTTGAGTTTTATGGCTTTAATGCACCCATAAATGAAAACCTTCTAATAATTAAATGAAGAAAGAAAATAATATCTTCTAAAATGAAAACTTTAACAAAATTAATATTGGGTGTATGAACCCTCAGCATCTATTACCGCCCTCAATCCTCGGGGCATTGATGCAATCAAATTTCTACAGGCACGTGGACAATCGTCTAGAGCATCCCAGGCGTCTTGAATTTGTGCCATAAGCGATCTTTCGTCTTTCGTGCATCTGCAGGCCAATTAGAGTTCATCTCTATTTTCATCTTAGCTCACACATTTTCGGTTGGATTCAAATCAGATGAACAGCAAAATTTGATTTGCCTTCTCCTTTAACAATCAAATCAAATTTAGCTAAACACATTTCAGAAAGCCGCCACAGTTTCAACAATATCGATAATACAATGTCAATTATACACAGGGAAAACAACAGACAGAAAATTAACATTTTAGAAGAAATCGAAATTGTCAAGAAGGCCAAAAATACAAACATTCTCAACGAAAATATGCCTAATGAGCAAACCCTCTATTAGACATACAGTTAATTCAATACTACTACAACAACTCCAGAAGATGAAGCATGCATCGAAAGGCCTAAAGTGAAATCAACGAAAATTTTAAATAGTTGAGGAAGACGGTAATATTCAAGGTAAAAATAAATAATAGTTTAAAAAACTGAAACAACAAGCTTTGTTAGAAAACCGAACTAAAAATGTATAATAGTTTTAATTTCCAACACGCTTAGGATAAAATTAAACTTGTCAACAAAAAATCATCTCCAATATATCTAGAATCAAACTAGAGTTATCTACAAAAAAAAAAATTACCATCAAAAGCGTGGGGTGCCCTATATCAATTAATGTATTTGATAATAAACAGATATTGATAAAATTAAAGTCTCTAAGAAGAAAACGTAAAAACCATAAAAAGCACTCCACACTTTTGATGGTAAAATTATTTTTTTTGTAGATAACTCTAGTTTTATTCTAGATGTGTTGGAGTTGATTTTTTTGTTGACCACTTTAATTTTATCCCAAGCGTGTTGGAAATTAAAACTATTTTTCATTTTTTAGTTCGGTTTTCTAATAAAGCGTGTTGTTTCAGTTTTTTAAACTATTATTTATTTTTATTTTTTTAGTATGGTTTTCTAATAAAGCGTGTTGTTTCAGTTTTTTAAACTATTATTTTTTTTTTAATATTTAGTTTAATTGATTGTCATAAACTGGAATCCCATGAAAATTTAATTGCTTAATACTCTTCTAAAAAAATCCTCCGGCCTGGATTTGAACCAGCGGCCTATGGATTACTGAAATTATATACCACTACAGTCCACCGCTCTACCAACTGAGCTCTTAAAACGATTGACTAAAAAGTCGATAAGTCCGCAACCTATTACACCGGTTTTAATTTTTAATTTTTTTATTCTCTGATGATTCTGGCCAGGATTTAAAAAAAAATAATTAAATTATTGTATTGTCATGAGTTATTTACAAGAATACAAAGTTTCAAGTCGATCTAATGCTTTTAAGTGGGTGAAAATCGTGTTCAAAGATTCCGTTACATAGATACAGGTCAAGTTACGTACTAATACAATTTTCATATGATATCGTGAAAGGCTCTCAAATAAGCATTATATTTCTTTATAGAACTCATCCTTGATCTTGTCATCTTTATCTTCTGTGCGAGCATGTGCATTTACGATTATAAAATCATGTCGTTTACCCTTTAGAATTATGTATGATATCCTATCAATGACAAATTTAATATCTCGGATAGCGGACAGGATCCTCCTTCTGACTAAAAAACCCGTTCCAAATTCAGGGCTCTCTGCACCCCCGTAGTATAATGCAAAGCTTCCTGATTCCTGACTGACTACCTTCTCTTGGCCATCTAACTTCCTGTAAAGTGACTTTATCCAAGGGCGATTTATCTAATTCCGGCGTTAATATCTCTAGTGCCCCGCTATTGTATAAAGTCCTAATATTCCACGTTCCTAGGAACATGTCCCTAGTTTTCAAATATCTAGAAAACATAATTACAAATAATGCAAAAGTACCTATAAATGGAGAAACTAAACTAAGATAAAGAGAGGCAGAGAGAATACATTTAAATGTAATTAATATTCCATAATAAATATAGTTTTATGTACTGGTAATATAATTTGGTGTGTACTACATTTCTCTCAAAGTCGCTTGAAGATAGTAGTGCGCCCAGTCCCCCGGTTTATTTCTGGATATTTACCAGGTATCAAGAAATAAACCGTATTACTCCGTTGCCTTTAACATTGGAAGGGTATCCCAATCCGCCGATTGGTCATTGTCGCTGGTTTCTAATATCTTCAGCGACATAATCATCAAATTTGGAAAAATGTGTGTATTAACAAATACCATAATTAATTAGGCCAAGATCGTTCGTTTTAAACTGTTAAGATAACAATCTGAATCCCTATCTCAATTCTGTAGTAAACCTAACTTACGGACACTGTTGCACTCGCGAGAATATAATAAACTCCTGGCCGACCTGTTGTGGCAAGACCCGGGAAATTTCGCAATCTGTGGCCCAGCAGTGCCCGCCTGTCACTGTTTTACATGAGCCTCTCAATAAGTGGGCTGCGCCAACGCGCTGAGATAACCACAAGCTCACTAACTGTGTCCTGGGGACTCACTGACCAAATGACAGCTGCCAGATACTCGGAACTAACACTATCTCATGCTAAGCATCTATCCCCACACCACACATGTAAATTAACATCAGCGGTGCGTTTAATTCCCCTTTGTGGAAGAAGATGGCTCCACTTCATAAACCGAGATCACCACAGACAATTTACTGGTCCCGCCCTGCGGTCAGAGCCTTTACCGGAACTGGATGTTATCTCACAGTTTCTTAAAACTAAATTAGCCTAATGTAAATCATTCCTATACAAATATATCCCACATTCTTCTGTCAATATCTTCTTCGTTGATGCACTTCCATTTCGTGATTTCGTCCATAAAATACAATCTGAAATAACAGTTGCTAGGAAATGTTTCCATTGTTACGTAATTTTATAATTTTTTTTACATTTTTATTTGCAATTCAGTTACCAAGGAACAAATAGTTATATGTCAAATTTCCACTTATTTTCATTCCCTCGGATATTAGTTGTTATGGAAATTTCTTGTTGTATTCTTATTTTATCACAATAATTATCATCACCTTCACTTCAAGGTTTAGATGATTCGCCTGTTCCGAATTCATAATGATTCCTTCCATCTCTTCCTAGGTCTTCCTATATCCCTTAATCCCTTTGGTTTATAATGATATGCTATCTTGGGCAATCTTGTTTCTTCCATTCTCAGAACTTGCTGTTCCCAGCCAACGCGGTGTTGTTGAATTCTGTCATTTATTGAATACATATTTCTAATTCATTTCTTCATTTCTTATGTGGTCCAATTTTGTGGATCCTTTGGTCCTTCTTAGAAAGGCCATTTCTGCTTCGTATTCTACCCGAACTCCTCTTATTTGTTGCCCAGGAATCACTACTGTATAAAAGTACCGGTACCGCCATTGTTTTGTAGAACTTCGATCTTGTATCCTGGAGTTTTCTTGCAAACTTATTTAATACGTCTTAATTAATTAATTTTATGGTAGAAACGTAACTGATATTTTTATCGTCCGGCCATGACACGAGAATTGAACGTTCGGACAGGACAACGTCTGCCGGGTCCGCTAGTAAATAAATAAATACATAATAATAATAATGACATTAATAATAATAAATACTTATACGAATGTGTCTAAATGGCACAAAGAGTAGGGTGCGTGTAGGCAAACAGTTTTCGGACACTTTTGAAATCCAGAATGGGTTGAAGCAAGGACATGCACCATCTCCTCTACTATTTAATTTTGTACTAGAGCATGCCATCAAATCTTTAGAGGATGAGGAAGGCCTACAACTGAATGGTATTAATAACCTGTTAGTTTATGCTGATGATGTAGTACTATTGGCCGATAGCGAGGAGATACGAGTAATATAAAGCGTATAAAATATATAATTTAAAATTGTTATAACCTCAACGGTATAAAAAACAATTATGTACTTAAAAAGTATTGATTAATTCAAATGACGAAATAAAATATACTTAATTTATAAAACGTTTTAATACAAATATCACGAAAAAAAATTGCGTAATTGAAGACGCGAACCTGCGATCTTCACTAACAGCAACAGTGACCGCATGCTTTACCGCTGACCTATCAGGACACGTAGGAGACTTCAATTTATGCCACATAACACAGTAACTCAGGGACTGCACAATTATGACTAGTTTCCTAGTTTGAACCCAGCGCTGTGCCGAGTATGACTTAGAAGAAATGTGCGTTCAAGAGATGACTCTTTTTTTTGTCGAAGGGTGTGCATTGCTTTTTTTTTCGCGATTGTGTTTTTAAAATAATGAATAATAGTAAAATAATAACATTTTTGTTTGAAATATTTGCGTCCATTATAAACAATTGACTAACGTTAACAATGTAGGCAATGCTTATTAATCGAAACTACAGCAGGCTGTGACACCAATCAGTCATAAAATGACAGCAAGTACGTATTTATTGTTTTATATTGTTTCAAATGAAGTTCAGTTCATTTAAAATGCAGTGATTTGTTTAATATAATGTATATTAACACTACCTTTTGGATATATTTTTGTATATATATATTGTACATAGTATACATAAAGGGCAGTGATTTACTTCCCGCACGAGATTTGTAATATGTAATATTACAGTATAGTTACTTAGGTTGGCTACCCTGAAATGTTGGAAGTTGAATTTTCAATCATCATGGTGTCACCATTGTTGTAAGTACGACAAAAAGCACTATCGCGCGCGCAAAAAAAAAAAAAAAAAAATCAGGTTAACAATACATAACGTTGGAAGATAGTTGTGAATTCTGGGTTTGTCTTAAGGGAATATGCTAAAAACTAAAAAAGTAACCTACATCAATCCTAAATTCAAGAAGCTAAGCAAATCATTCACCTTAAGCTTATACTTGTATTTGTCGATTCAATGTACATCACAGATATTCGATAAGAAGCTTCATCTCATCTCATCTTTCGAGTCGTATTACGCTGGGAACAAGTAGAGGGTTAAATAAGTGTCATGTTTGTTCATAAGCTTTATTTTTAAGGGGGGCCTAGAATTTGAATTGGAATATATCTAAACCACAATCTTAATTGATTGCATTAATTCATGAATAAAAATTCTGGCACATAATCCTACAAAAGTAATTTAATAGCTATGAGTTATTCTAAAAATGAGATCGTCAGATATTTGGATCACTGCCTTTGTGATTTAACGGTTACCGGTATCATGTTAGTCTTTCTGGGGGTTCTGGATTATATATATAAAATGTTGGGGTCCAGTTTGAATTGAGGAGTAATGAAATTCAGTTAAAGAAAATACGGTGACTGAGTTTGAATCAGTGTGTCACGCTGACTGTATGACACCCTATAACAAGATCCTCAATCGATCATCATGACACTACCTAGATGTTCTTAGCTGTGCATACATAAGCTCTCCATAAATCCTATCCTGAGAAAACATTTCTTAATCATTCCCTGTATAATTCACCTCCATCAAATCATGGTTAATTTTATTCTCCCAATTAATTCTTGGCCCCCTTAATAGCTGCTTTCCTTTTGATTTTCCTACAGTAGTTTCCAACTCCTCTCATTCCCCTTTATGTCGCATGTCCTGCCCATCGCAGTCTATGATTCTTAACTGTTCTTATTACTTCTGGTTCCTCATGAAGATTACTTAGTCACTCTTATGCAGTTTTATCTAATCACCTCTCTGGGTCTCTTTATTCCGAAAATTTTCCTAAGCACTTTATTCTCAAATATTCATAATATTTTCTTCTCTCTTCATCAACATCCATGCAAGTATTAGGCCGTGTGGCCTGTTACGGCCTCAAAGAGGAATTTTCCATCCAGCGCTTTTTTGGACGTCCCAGCGATCTTCTGCCTTGGGGTTAGTAGCGAAGTATGGCTTTTGGAATTCTATGAGACGGCATTCGTTGAAGATGGCTTTCCAGTTGTTCTGGTAGTTTTGTATATGGTGAAGAATGGGTTCTACATCCAACTTTTCCATAATTTCTTTTATGGTCCTATTTTGTGTAGCCTGCTGTACGGCGCATAAATCGCATCTCATTTGCTGTTATTCGGCTTTCATCTCTTCTTCGTATTGTCCATGCTTCACTACCGTATCTTAATACGGGTCTTGCGAGAACCTTATAAAGCCGTAATCTTGTGTTCTTCTGTACTAAAGATGTTTTCATTATACTGTTAATTACCCCCGTTGTTTTTGTAAAATTTGTGATTTTCTTTGATATATCAGCTTCATCTTGAAATGTTAAATTATAACCCAAATAATTAAATTCGTTTACTCGTTCTAAAATTTCATCATCCAAAACGATTTTGCTAGGTATAGGGTATTTCCCACAAAAGGCCGTCACTTTAGTTTTCTTTTTCTCCTCTCTTAAAGTATATAATGTCCAGTTGCCACACACTTAACACTTTTAAGTAACGCTTATGAAATTACTTTTTGTTAAATAATTAATTTTTCTCGAACTAAATTTCTTCTGTATCATCAATAGTATTTTTTTTTTCATTTTCTATCCTGTACATTTTATATTTCATTTATTAAATCTAGAAAAAATCAAAATATGTTGTAAATAATTATTGTATTGTAGATAAACAATATAATACTATGTATGTACTATATAATATTTTTTTTACTGTAATTTAGATGTTACAGGATTATTTGTGTTTTTTTCTAACCTGGTTGAGTGAGTGGTAGACAAGATCTTAAGACCTTAACTCTGCCAGCTATTATTTATTTTAAAGAAAGAGACAATATTTTGCATCCATATAACTGCAAGAATTGTAGTTTTATATATGTTTAACCCATTCGCTTCAGGTTTAAATGTTCAAAGCATTTTCCCAGAAACTGGATTTAAGTTACCGTAAATTATACTGTCTATTTTCAGACATTCAAAACAAACAAAAGATAACGATACTTGAGATCACAATAAGGGTGAAGGCCAAAACACACTACTCTACTATTCATAAATTTAACAAAAGATTACCCTGCAAAGGGATGTACAAATACTGTAAAATATATAACAGCAGAGTTAAACGTTGAAGGCAATTTAACTGCCAGCAAGTCTACCTCGTCTTTTGAGGCGAATGGGTTAATGTACAGCTGTTCTGCCATGATTTATTATTTGCATTTGGATACTTATAGTAATTTGTATGTCTAACTTTAATGTTTGTTGTTTCTTACAGGACAAATAAGTACCTGCAAAAATCTTCAATCACTCGAGTGTGTGCTGTAGGTGGATTCTTTGTCTCTATACCTGTTTTCCTTACAGGTGAGTTGTCATGGTAAAGAGAAAATGATCCTATTAACTGCCATTTTTTCCCCCCTCTAATATATGGTAAAGTTGCAATCATTGAAAATTTCCTGTCATTCTTGAAAATTACGAGCTTGTAACCTACAAATTCAGTTCATAGAAGTGTATAAAATTATCTACATGGTATCTATGATGGGAACCAAAATGGAAGTTAAGTTTAAGTAACCTTTAGACCAATAAAAAATTAGCGGTGGAAGAAAAATATTATTGGTAAACATATAACTTCATGGTACAACATGCCTAGAAGGTCCTTGGCCTACATTGGGCTGCTGGATTTACATCTATCCAGTATAGGGATAAAATGTGATCAGCATGTTGGATCTCCTACTCATTATAGCTGATTTTCTAGACCCAGACATTCTTGTATCTACCCAAATTCTTTTACAAACTGAGTGGGCTCTGGACCCATACTTGCCAAAATTCCATGAAAAAAATTCTTTGGGATTCACATCAGCAGAATGTTATGAGTTCCAAAGAATGCATTAATGGCTTTCTGAAATAAATAATCCAATGAAATGTTAAAATTTATGCCCTTGTCACATAAATTCCTCACAGTATCTGCAATCACTTGATGTACAATCTTAATTAAAGTTTATTCAATGAAGTAAAGAAGAAATCAATCTGCTAGTAGCATGAAAGTGACTTCAAAACTTACAAAAACAAAATCCCTCAACTGGAGTTGAAACTTTTAATTCAAATGTTTATATCCTTAAAAATAAGTTTTTATTGTGAAGAAGTATCATAAACATTTTCTGTGTTGTGAAAAGGCTCATAATGTAATTTTATTTCTTTCAAAACGATAATTCTGTGAAATCTCTCTACTTGGAAATACTGTCACCTAAAGGATGGCTTATTAAACAGTATTACACATTTAAAAATAGATTCTAATGTTTTTTTAATGACCTCATTTTATACCAACATTTATTTTGATTTTTTGGTCATCCAGAAGTATACATTTTAATTCTTCCTGGCTTTGGGATAATTTCCCATATTATTTACTAGCAATGAAGTTTATTTTGGTGAAACAATAGCTCTTCATACCTATCATTATGTCTAGTTTTCAAATAAATAAGTTGATAAATACTTAAAACTGATAATTAAGTACATATTTAATGGGATGGAAACAGATATTGTAACAAGTTATTGTAAGGTAAATCAGAAGGAAGATGAATGATGGATAGGCCAAGATTGAGGTGTTGGACATTGTGATGTAAGATTGACGGATGGTCCTGCAAAGACTCACCAATGATTACAATGGTTGCTATTATTATTATTATTATTATTATTATTATTATTATTATTATTATTGTTATTATTATTATTATTATTATTATTATTATTATTATTATTATTATTATTATTATTATTATTATTAATTCTAGAATAAAGATTGGGAAAAATGTGTCCCATGAATTTTCAGCAACAAAAGGTTTACATCAAGGCTGTAGCTTATCCCCAACATTGTTCAAGATATATTTATAATAAGCTTTACAAACATGGAAGAAAAAGTGTAAAGGTATGGGGATACTATTGAAGATATAGCTATTATACATTATTATTTGCAGATGATCAATTGGTT
This sequence comes from Diploptera punctata, assembly GCA_030220185.1. Taxonomy (NCBI): domain Eukaryota; kingdom Metazoa; phylum Arthropoda; class Insecta; order Blattodea; family Blaberidae; genus Diploptera; species Diploptera punctata. The sequence continues at coordinate 19,847 of JASPKZ010005172.1, read as the reverse complement.
ATAGCACAGGATTATAAGGTTATGGAATATATGAATAAAAAACTCATAGAAGAGTATATTAGATGGGATTTAAAAGTAAATTTGAATAAATAATTTTATTTATCTTGTGGTGACGAAAAGAAAGATTAAGTTTTGGAAGATGGAATGGGATGTATCAAAGGATGTGAAGAATGTAATTACCTGAGGATCAAAATTAACTCAAAGTGCACCCAAGAAAATGACAAAGTATAGAATTCAAGAAAACAGATCGGTAATAATAATGTTAAATGGAATTTTGTGGGATAAAAAACATTAAAGTTACAAATTTATAAACTCATAATTAGAATTATGCTAACATACAGTGCAGAAACTCAGAAGTTGAATAAAAATATAAGTTTAAAACTTATGTCTACTGAAATGGATTGTTTTAGACGCTCAACTAGACATTCTAAATTGGAAAAAATCAGAAATACAATTATCAGACAACAAATGAAATTTATTTAACACTTTCCAATATTGCTATTTTAATACAGTTCCAATAATGGATCTCATTATAATATTATAATAATATTGTGAAAAGAAAAATTAATGTCTGAATCAGGAATCGAACCGTGGACCTCTTGTATTCCGTATAAGCATGCACGACCACTACACTATTTGAGACATGGTACAAAACATTAACAATTCTTTCCATATATACAAATTTATAATTCTCGTTTCGTCCGCTGCCAGGTAGATGTCACCACCAACGCCAACGGCTGGCTTCATTTAGAAGTATCTATGTTTTGAGAATTTTACACTACCACATTTATAAGCAGTAATCAATGTTATTTAACACTTTCCAATATTGTTATTTTAACACAGTTCCAATAATGGGTCATATTATAATATTATAATGATATTGTGAAAAGAAAAATTGTCTGAACCAGGAATTGAACCATGGACCTCTTGTATTTCATACAAGCGTGCACACAAGTGTTAAATAACATCGATTACTGCTTATAAAAGTGGTGGTGTAAAATTCTCAAAACATAGATACTTCTAAATGAATCCGACCGTTGGCGTTGGTGGTGACGTCTACCTGGCAGTGGACGAAATGAGAATTATAGATTTGTATATGTGGAAAGAATTGTTAATGTTTGTACCATGTCTCGAATAGTGTAGTCACAACAGCTGCTACCATGCAGGTTAGAATGTTGGTAATTCGCTTATTATCTATTATATCGGTATCTAAACATTCTTCTAAATCACACCGGGGCAAATGCTTTAGCAGGAATCCGGGGTTCTCCTTTCCTGGACATCCAGGAGAACCAAAAGGAATTACTCACCGCTTGTCATTAATTTGGCTAGCCGCAGGGCCTTTCCACAAATATTACTTTAGACGTGGAATACTGTAGTGGTCTTGCACGCTTGTATGAAATACAAGTAGTCCACAGTTCGATTCCTGGTTCAGACATTAATTTTTCTTTTCACAATATCATTGTAATAACAAATGAAAGTCCAAAATTCAATATTAGATTTTGTCAGACACAGACAGCTAGAATGGTATGATCATATATGTAGAATGCCACAGACAACATTACCCAGAAAAGCTTTGGAATTGATTCCACCTGGGAAAGGAAAGAGAGGTCGTCCTAGATTCAAATGGATGGATGACATAAGAAGAGGTATGAGGTAGATAGGTCTGGAAGAATTGGAATGGTAAGATAGAGAAGAATGGAAAAAGAAGATAAAAGTTTAAAACACTTCGGGCATAGGAAGATGTTTTATTACATTGTAATAAAATTCCAAAAGATATTTGAAAAGTTTAATATTAAATTAGCACCGAAAAATAACTACAGTTTAAATAAACTAATAAAAACCAACAAAAATGAAAAACTGATAAAAATTAAAAAATCAGGAATATATCAAATTGTAAATGTATGAGTTGTGAAAAGATATATATAGGAAAAACAAAAAGAAACATAAAAATTAGAACCAAAGAACACATAAGAAATATTAAAAATTGGGAAATAGAAAAATCTGCAGTTGCTGCTCATGTTTGGTCTGAAAAACATAATATAAATTCGGACACTAAATTATTAAAACTAGAAAATACAAGAGAGCTGACTATTTGGGAAAAAATCTATATTCAGAAGAACAAAAACAGAGTTATGAATTTTGAAATGCCGACTGAGCGTGACCTTGTTTGGAGGTTCTTTGGCCAACCACAGGATGGAGCTGACATCGACATCCAGGGTGTACAACATAAATCTATCCAGTCTGGGCAAGATGCTGATGATGATTATGCTATAATCGAAACATGTTCAAGAGCAAATCAACATTAATATTGAGGTAAGATGAACAGACTAAAAATAATTTAATTGTAAACCTGTTTATAAATAAATTATTATTGTTATCGTTAACTCTTTGTATTCGTTTTTTAAGATTTCTTGTACATAGGACATTTACACTCTAATTAAGTTTATTTGTATTTTTTTGTGTTTAAATTTAGTTTGTGTTTTCCTTGAAAACTCATTTATACATAAATGAATAATTTGTTTGTTTCAGGAATAATTTTGTACACATTTATCCAATTTCATTCTACTCCTGCCATAGTGACGAGTGTGTTTATTGGACTGGGGATCATCTTCTGTGGCTGTGCTATGGTTCACAATGTATTTGTATGGCAGAAGGTACACCATTTCTATAGAGAATAATAATTAACAAAGCATGTGACAGAATTTTTTTAGAAAGAACAAAATTATTCTAAGTTGTCATATTTTAAATAAGAATGAAAAGTGAGAACATTAAAGGTGATATCTACTTAAATAGAAAAGTGATAGAACAAGAATTTACAGTTTTTTTTATATCAGTAACTTTAATAATCAATGATGCAACAGGCTTAGAAGATCCTTGGCCTCCAACCAGCTGATGGCCTCACATCCACATGTTAATCACAAAGGTGGACATCATCCTGTCAGTATATGGATGACATGTGGTCAGTGTGTTAGGTTCTTCAGTCGTTAAAGCTGTTTTCCTCAACCTAGAGTTTGTACAAATTGTAGCTACCCATATTCCTCATGAAGCTAGTTGGACACTGGTCCAAGAGAAAATTTCTTCCCAGTTGGGATTCAAACCAGCCGCATTTCTAGCAGCTCTGCACCTAAGCATGATGCCTTAAAACACATGGCTACAGCATAGGACTATCAGTAATTATACTGCATTCCCGAGTAAGGCTCCCCCCTTAAAATAAAATAAATATGAGGCACTTAGAATAGCAAGGGCATATCAACAAAAATCACATTTTCTTTTCATTATTGCATTATAAACTTTCAACCTTCTTCTTTCATCCGAATTGTAAACCACTACAGAACACAATATCTAACTTCTTTGCACTGACGGATATGATATGTCATGCGATATAGAGAAAACATTTATTAATATTATTATAAACACATTATTTTTTATTTAATGCCACCAGGTTGTCCTTTTGACATTCTGGTATTATCTTCTGGTGTTATTGTAACCCACTTCTGAGGTTGGGACGCCTGGAAGGCAGAGTTACGCTGCCTCAATGACATATGAGGTGCTTAGAATAGCAAGGGTGTATCAACAAAATTCACATTTTTTTTATTAGCAATATAAACTTTCAACCTTCTTCTTTCATCCGAATTGTAAACCACTACAGAACACAATATTTAACTTCTTTGCACTGACAGATAAGCTACGTCACATGATATAAAGAAAAGAGATTGTGAAACTTTAAACACATTTTTCTCAAAACTACTCTTTTGCATATACACCCTTGCTATTCTAAATGCCTCATATGTATTATCAATTTCATAAAACTTATGAGAAATAACATTATGAGGCTTTCAAGTTAATACATTATCAATTAAGTTATGTAGGTAGGAAATAACACTATGAGGTTTATTTTAATTTATGTTGAGTTGTTTTTGACCCATCTCATACTTCTTAACTCCCTCACAGACCCGAGTTTCGTCACTGCATTTGTGACATTCTCAATGCTGTATCACGTTCACAACTGACGTCCAATGGCCTCCTCTCCTGCAGACTGACCTCTGCACCATCTGATGTTGTGAACGTGATACAGAATTGAGAATGTCACAAATGCAGTGACGAAACTCGAGTCTACAAGGGAGTTAAGAAGTATGAAGTGAGTCAAAAACAACTCAACATAAATTTAATAAAAACGCATTATCAATGTTTGTTATTATTTTAACATATTATTTTAAAATATTGATTTGCCCTTCAATGCAAGTGACAAATTTAAAATAAAAACATTTAAAATATGTATTACTTGATGTATGCACGCCGTAGCGTAGTGGTTAAGGCACTGCGCTACAAGTCGGAAGGTCGAGGGTTCAAGTGCCAGTGGGGTCAGGATTTTTAAACTGACCAAAACCTTCTGGCGGCACTATGGCCCTGGGGTCGACTCAGCCTCTAACGGAAATGAGTACCAGACGCTTGTTCTGGGGTAAAGGCGGCCGTCACGCAGGGCTGACAACCCGGCTGACATCAAGTGCCGATTATCTAGAAAAAGTGGGAGCCTTAACCTCCTACTACCTCAAGGGCCTCCCGAGGCCTGTTATGGGATCACTTTACTTTACTTTATTACTTGATGTATGTTTTCACTAACCCTATTATTATGTTGTTGTTTGCTTACTTCACATGTATTCATCTCTGGTCTTATGGTGTAATAAAGTTAAATGATACTCACTACTATTTATGACATAATTAATTAAATGGAAATATATTGGAAAATATTAACTTAATCAAAGTCTGTACTATTAGATAATGGTTCATCACCCATATCTGTATCTAATTCTGAAATGGAATCAAATTTATACTTTTTCTAATACAGTTTTGGTTTTATTTCTCATCTTTCCTGGCATTTGCAAAATGCATTTCTTTGAGTTCTCCATTCAGAAACATCATTGAATTTCACAATATCATTCACTAAAATATATGAACTTTTTTTATCATCAACTTAGAGAAAATGTTAAAAATTTTTTTTATTGCATCACTTGTTAGATTTTTCCCACTTGGATGTTTTTGTATAATGAGGCTGGACTTGTTTATACATTTTTATCAATTTACTCCACAAATATAATATTATTTGGCACAACGTTATTTATAAATTACATTAGGAAGTAACATTATGAGGTTCTTAATAAATAAGATGGATCCGGAGTCATCTTACCTAATAACTTGTTGTGTTCTATTTGAACTAGTTTTGGTATATCATGTGTCCCCATCATCAGCTTTTCCAGACTGTTAGAAATTTACATTGTTCACCCTGGATGTCAGCTCCCACTCCATCTTTTAGCTAATTGAAGAACTTCTAAATCAAAACTTTTTCCCCAGGAATTTCAAAATTCATAATCTTGTTTTTGTTCTTCTTTAGTCAGATTAGCATAAAATTGATATAAACACAAAATTATTAAAACAGTTGGATAATACAAAAGAATTCACCATTTGGGAGAAGATCTACATAAAGAAAGACAAAAACAGAAAAAAAAAAATTGAATGAACTGATGTTCAGTGCTTGAAAAAAGAACCAGAGTGGTATCAAATTATTGATCTTAAAAACTAAACTAATAATCAACTCAAAATATTTATTTATATTGTTAGTGTATGATCATTCAAATCGGATCCCCAAAACTGTTTATAATTATATACCAAGAGGACGAAGATCACTGGGCCGTCCTATGAAACGCTGGAAGGAAAATTTTCTATAGGATCGTAACAGGCCTTGGCCTAATACTTGGAAGGAAGAAGAAGTGTATGATCATGAACCGTTGGAACCTTCTGTAAATAATAAATCTATTTTGGATTCTCTGACATTGAAAACAAATTAAGAGACCTGGAGAAGGCTGCAAGCACACTTGGACTGTGCCTGAATAAACAAAAAACCAAAATAATGAGGATAAGTAATGCAATAGCAGCTCAGTGGTGAAGAAATAGAGGAGGTAGCCGAATTCCACTGTTTAGGAAGCATGATATAAAAGAAAGAGGATCAGAGGAAGATATTAAGGCTGGAATTAGAAAATCAGAAGCTGTATTCTCACCCATATGGAGATTCAAACAAATATCAACTGGAACTAAATGATTAAGACTATTCATAGCAAATTACATGCTATATGGGTGTGAGACTTGGAAAGGAACAATTGCATTATACAAGGTGCGGCAGAAACAATGACCCATTCTATACATGTTATTTTGGCATGAAGAAATACAACTACACATTATTAGTGTACATTGTTCGAGAGAGCACATCCTACCATTAATTACACATTTCACGTTTTGTAGATTATGTCCTTTAGGTGTCTACCATTGTTGGTAGATGCAATCTTCTGCACGAACATGCACATTCTCCATAACCTTACAAAGAGTGTCACCTGTTATGGCCTCAATTTTGGAATGAATGTTGTTTTTCAAGTCTTCAAGTATGGATGGATGGAATAAAAAATTTGCCAAAAAAAAAACAGTCCGGTGGCATGTTTCACAAAGGCCCTATGCTTCCAAGAGGAGTGACAGGAATTTCTGCTAAATCTATTTTGATCATTTGTAACTCCCTACAATTATTTCGTTTTCCTCTTAAACTGCATAAAAAATAGATGTGACTCAAACAATAGAAAATCTTTGTGGATTTTTGTTTAGAAATGGGATGCAGGAAAAGATGAGCCATTTGCATCATAATGGGGTGCAAGCTAATTAATTTATTATAAATGGCAATACGAGTATACAAGTTTCAGTATACTACAGTATATATATATATATATATATATATATACACACACCACACACACTTGAAGTCTTCTCATGGAATTTCAGTAATACATTACCTATATTTGAAGAGAAAAATATATGCCTAGACTGGGGTTTGAACCATTACCTTATCACAATACCTAGATATTTGAATTCAGCCACTTCTTCAAAATTTCCCTCATTTGTCATTAATTGTCCATTTCCATTAAATAGCGTTTTTCTATGTGTGATCATATATATAATTTTAGAATTCAAATGCCTAGGAGTGCTTAATAGCATGCATTTCCAGAATTGAGTATATGTTTAATTCCTTTCTGCACCTCATACCTGTTTTGAATTCAAATACCTAGGAACAATAATTACAAATTGATATGAGGTGCAGAAAGAAATTAAACATAGACTCTATTCTGAAAATGCATACTATTAAGTATTCCATGAACTCTTGTCATCCCAGCTTTTGTCAAAAACTATTAAACTAAAGATATATAAAACTGTATCAGTAGAACATTTTGAATTTTTTAAAATCAAAATTGTGTTTAAAAACAATTTTGGGATGATGTTCCTCTGGTTCAGAAGTAAGGATATATTTTCAAGGCATTTAAAAAATAACCACATTCCCTTACCATCCCACCTTGCTTCAGTTCCTGCTGATGTTATTTTATCTTCTAATTTAATATTATTGTAGATGTAATGATAATAACTCTTATTGTGTAGGAGAAAACAAACGCAGTTCGAGCTTTGGCACAACAGCAACATCGTGAGCGAGAGCAACAACAACAACAACAGTCACTGAGACAGCCAACACCTCCCACGCCAATAGACATAAATAAACCACCAACGTGCCATCCCCGAGATGCTAGTGGTAGTGTGAGTCCAGGAGTGCCAACTGCTACATTAGACTTGAGTTCTGTAACAACAGCTACCTCACCACATGAACTGTCAACTCTAGTGTGACTTTCTTCCCTCTCTGTTATAGCTATCCAATAAATTGCACCGTTGCTAAAGTGGGTGGATTATTTCATGACAGATATATTATTGAGAGAAAGAAGACAATATACTACAAAATATTGTCTGACCATCAGATCTATGCCCCTGTAAGATATGCAAACTGAACCCTAACTCCTTTTCTGCCTCATTAAATCATTTCCCTCCCTGTATTCCTATCTCTCTCTCTCCCTCTCTCTCTCTTCTATTTCTCCCTTTCTACCCTCTCGCCACTCACAATTTTGAGCCTTCTTATGGAAAAGATTATTAGCACTTGCAGTCCAGTGTTGTCAATTTAACATGAATACTGTAGCACAGAGTGGCAAAAGAAATATTAAGCAAATAACAGCATTTTGCAATGAAAGAAACAAGTCAGTGTCTGTTTTTTTATAAATTGGTAATAATTGAGACTCAAAGAGAAACTCAGCTCAGGTTTTATAAAATTATGGCTGTTCCTGTTCTTTTATATGGATCTGAATCTTGGGTACTTACAAAAAAAGATATCTCACACATTCGAGCCACTGAAATGAAATTTTTAAGATCTGTAAAAGGATGTACATGAATGGATAGATTACATAATGAATCAATAAGAAATGAACTGGAGATATTTTCAATAGTTGATAAACTAGAAGAGCACAAATACCAATAGAAAGAACATTTAGACAGAATGGACAATACAAGATTACCCAAAAGATAAACACCTACAAACCACATGGAAAAAGATCTTTGGGACGGCCAAGGAAACGATGGACTTGAGACCAGAACAGGTTGCATTGACCTAATCCTGGAAAGGAAGAAGAAGAAGTAATAATTGGTTGACATTATGCATCAACTGGCTATGTTCCATTATGTAAGTTTCGAGAAAAATACTTTTAAAATTTAAGCCATTCTTCAGTATTTATTGTAGTGCCAAACTAACAATACTAGATATTGCAAGTTATTTTCCTTGTTTGACAGTTATGCATCAGCAATGTAAGAGTGGGAACATTTGGTGCTCAGCTGCAGGATGCAAAATTTAGATTAGCATTTATGAAGATCTGGTTTCTTAGCCATTTGTTGCAAAATATAGAATCTCTGACAGGACTGATGGTGTTAATATTTTTCTTTAATAATAAAGCTATATTTAAAGATTTGGTGCTAAAAGTGTGATTGCACTTGCTCTGTGAGCCAGTGCAACAGATAGCATTAAAATATCAATTTATTAAAAAATGGCACTTAGTCGATTGATGCATAACACCATTCAATTAACCTTATATTATTCAATATTCAAGAGCCGTGTCACTATTTGGTGGGAAGTTTGGTAACATCCCTACTGAGAAAGGTTCTTGGCTTCTGTTTGATGTGATGGGAGGGAAGTGCGTGGAATGGAGTGAGTACAGGTATTGACTTTTCTAAAAACGATGACAGCGCTGAAGGTGCACAGATCCAATGGTCTGAAAAACAAACACTAACAGCAATGATGATAACAGCCCACCCTGTTGGAGAAATAAGAGCAACCTTCTATACAGGTTTCGGCCTTATTTTATGTTATAATGTAAACAGAAGCACGTGGTTAAGTATGATTTCATTGGTCACATGAACCTAATGACATTGTTGTCCAGCAAAGTAGATGAAAACATAGTTCCCCTGATCAATCTAAATTTTATATAATACAACTACTATGTATGAACAAAATTACCGCAAAAATAATAATAAAGTAATAAAACACAATATAACAATGAAAAAAAGACAAATGGTGAACAATAAATATAAATTTATATAAATTTAAATATAACACTATTTCGCGCATGTCAGCTGACGAAGAGGGAAATTCAGTTATTTCAACATGGCCACTGCTGTTAAATATATTAAACATCAGATGGTGTGTAAAGTAGTACCATTGCTCTACCAATCACAGATGCCTGCGGAAGGATACCTTTTGTGACTTTGTTTACAGTACAATATAAACTAAGGCCGAATACATTTTAGTAGGAAGTATTTGTCATTACATGGATACATGAAGCTATCTTTAACCTTTAGAGAATGAATGTCACATATATGCGATGACAGATATACCTGCTCTGCCGCCAAAAGGTAGATAAATCTGACATGTTGCAGATAGTAACAGTCTTACTAATAAAAAATCTCTAATACAGGCTTTCATCAGTTGTTTAATTATACAATATATAAGCCTTATGTAGATCACGTATAATTTCCTTATTAATAAACGTTGTGCTACATAACAAAACAACAGCTATACACAATACGTCACATATTCATCATCATAATGACGTCAGAACAATATTACTCGCAGTTTGTAACAGAAATAAAACAACATCAACTAGTGATTAATGTGTAAGAAATGAATATGGATAAGAATTAATAGAGATTCCCTAATTGAGGAGGTACGGAAAAAATAAGTGTGTTTTAATTTATATACATTTCACTTCACGCAGTGTCAAATAAAACGTAGAATTGGTTTCACAGATAATGTGCTGCCATCTAACGTCAAGAATTTCGACCAATTCTTGGAAACTAATAAAAGCTTTCCCCATTACTTATGAATTATATGCAGTGTTTTAAGATGCGTTAGAAAACGTTCAAAATAGTAGGAAATGTTACCGACAACAAAATATAATTTCAAGCGAAAAAAAAATTACTATAGTTTGACCGGGAATCGAACCTACAACCTCACACATCGTAGTCAGAAGCTCTAACCACAAGACTACTAAGTTAACATGTAGCTTCTTGTAATAATAGTACCTCTATACTTAAATACATTTTTATATCGGTGTGTGTGTGTTATGTATTAAAGATGCAAGAAAGTTTTTTTAAAATAATATTATGAAGCATTTAAGCTACATTCAGGTTAAATCTTGTCTACAGCAATTATTGTAGAACATATCCTTTTGTGATTCAATGTTCAATTTTAAAATATTTTTAGGCCTAATCGAGAATGAGTGTAACGAAAGGCATTTTATGATGCCTTTATTTTCCTACCCAGAGCTTTATTAATATTATTGATGCCCTGTGCATCCATCAAACAGTCGTTAAAGTGTTGCATTTTGGGTTAAATTTAAGGAAACTTTCATCAATATCATAAGAAAACAATCAGTTGATCTTGATGTCCGACATTTTGTCTAGTTATAGAATCCTTAAACAAGGGTGGAGGCATGTATAACGATTCCCATGTAAAGTTGTACACCTCTTCTACACTGAACAGCTAATACAGTGTTTATTAGTAAGAATTTCAACTGAGGTGTGTATAAACCTTGTATAAAAGATATATATGGATTATTAGTAAGAGGGTAAATGTTTATTCACAACCCTGCAAAATAAGGGTGTTAAGGCATTTAAATTCCAGTGATTGGGTAGTGACAGCATTTAAAAACCCTGTACATTTCAAGTTAAAAGGTGGGACTGTTTGGGAAGCTCTTTCCTATAGCGTGAATTTTCCATCTCTTAGCATTGTCTAGTTGGGGAGGTTAAAGTACAGTGGTATAAGTCATATTTTCTTTGTTTTCCAAAAATAATGTAACAAAAAAAATAAATTTGGGAACAAAAATGTTGTAATGTTACCATTTCAGGGATGTCACCTGGATCCAATTTAACATAGAAGTTTGAATGAATTAAATTTGTACAATGCATAAAATCATTTAAGCTGCTGTAACATCCAGTTGAGACCTTCCAACATACCAATTTAGATTTCTTTCCTTGTACTTGGAAAGATTTGTAATATTGATTATCAGGATATGTTCTGCAGATAGGGCTTATTTTTACCTTCATAGGTGTTAAAGTCTCATGTTTTAAGTGCTATAGTTCCCAAGATATTACAAGTTTGCCATTGCAATAGGTGTATTACATATTGTACAGTAAGAGCATGTTTAGATCAATAAATTTTTAAAGGCAGTACCACAAGAGTTTTTGTCTTGTCAATAATGTTATGCCCAGAGCATAGCGACAGGAGTGAATTGAATAATGAGATGAAAACTTGCATGATATTTTAAAAGACTTTTTAGTGAATGAAATGTTAAATGAAAAATTATAATCAAATGGAAATAGATATTTTATATAATATTCCTTTTCTTTGAAAATACAATAGGAAATAACATTATGAGGTTTTACTTAATAATAAGTTTGGTCTGTTTAATTCCTACCTCATATCATTGTTTCTGTTAGACATATGTTTCAAGACATGTTTGTCTCATCTTCAGTAGTTACAGACTGATTTTTCCCAAGTTGTCAGCTCTGGATCTCTACTTCTCCTTCCTCTTTCTGTGGTCCAAAGAACTTGCTAATTTGGACCACAGAAAGAGGGAGCAGAAGTAGAGATACAAGGCTGACTACTTTGGAAAAATCAGTCAGTAACTACTGGAGATGAGACAAACATGTGTCTAACAGAAACAACAATATGAGGTAAGAATTAAACAAACCAACTTATTATTGTGTAACAATGTTTTCATAGAATGACGTTATGTTCTATAGCTCACAAATCGGAAACATTTGCTAGTCAGGTTCGACAATTGCCGAATAATTGTGCTTCAGGTATGACAATTTCATTTTGATATTATTCTAGTGATGGTTGAGCATGATTAGTTCAAACTAACATGAACTGTAAATTGGATTGTCAATATTCACTGCCTAGCACTTGATAAAAATAGTCATATAAATTTACTATAAAATTAAAATTTTAGGTCTGACAATTTCATTTTAACATTATTCCGGTGATGGTTGAGCGTGATTAGTTCAAATTGACATGAACTGTAAATTGGATTCTCAATATCAATGCCTAGAACATGATGAAAATAGTCATATAAAATTACTATAAAATTAAAATATACAAGTCTGCATATTGATATGGTTAAGTTAAATGTTAAATTATAGATTTAAGGAATAGGAGAAATCTGGAAATACCAGGAAAGTTTATGACTGATTGTGATGTATCTGCCATGAAATAATCCTTTCACTATAGAATATACAGGGTTACCAGACATCCAGGTAATAATCATTAAAATGTGATCGGAAATTACAGACCTCACCTTCTTGCCAGATTTGTTTTGTTCTCATTCCCAAATCTTGAAGTTTTATATCCGAAAAATGGAAAATAGCTGACAATGGAAACTTTAGTTATCAGACATGTCTAAATAAGATGTGAGGTGTATTATTTCCAATTGGATTTTAACAATTCACTGTTATGCTGAACCTATATACAATTGAATGGGTGAAAGTTAGAGGAAAAGATTCCACATTTTAAACTGAGAAATTTTGATGGCTATATATTATACTGGGGAATAATTATGGATAATTAAAATTCATTGGTGAACATTTTGTTTAAACAACTCATCTCATAGGATTCATGCTTCTATGATACCGTGATTTCAAACACAGTTGTGTTCATCCTCAGCCATAACTCCGTCGGAGTTATGGCTGCCCGGCGTTATGGCTGAGGATGAACACGACTGTATTTGAAACTGCGGTATCATGGAAGCATGAATCCTATGAGGTGAGTTCTTTAAACAAAATGTCCTCTGATGAATTTTAATGATTATACCTCATAGACTGGTAAAAAGCTAAATTAAATTTAATGCACACATTGTGTTTAATAAAGTAAAAAAAAAAATAATAATGTTTACTTCCCAACATTAATTTAATATAATTATGGATAACATTGAAGGTATAGGCAAAGAGAACATAAAACATAGAATTGAATTGAGTAGCAAAATAATATCATCGTTAAATTCCATATGGCGGGATAAGCATATTTGGAAAGACACAAAAATATATATTGGTAAAACATTGGTGGAATCTGTTGCAATGTATGGAAGTGAGGTATGGACAATCAATAAGTACTACAAGAATAGACTAATAGCTCTAGAAATGGATTATTTACGCAGAAATGTCAGAAAGTCAAAATTAGAACATGTCACAAATAAGGAAATTAGAAACATAATGGAAGCAGAAGAAAGCATAATTGAAAGAATTGAGGAGAAGGAATTAAAGTGGTTAGGACATGTTTTAAGAATGGAAGATGAGCAATGGCCGAAGTTTCATATAAAAATAGGCATTATAAGCCTTTTAACAAAGTTTGTAATATTCAGTTTTCTCTTTCTAACAACAAAATTTCCAAGATATGGCAAAATATATCAGGGTTATTTTTACACTTTCTGGAAGACATATTACTTAAAAATAAACTAATATATGAAATATAAATTTAATCAAAATTACAGTGGGAAATAACATTGAGGAATTTTCAATCTATAATTGAGTTGGTTAAAATGTTTTACATCTCACCTCATAAAGTTCCATGTTTACATGAACTGATTTCAATGGCCTCCATCTTCAGATGAAGGCAACAAACGGCCTTTGAAAATGGTGTTGTAAAAACATGGAACTTTATGAGGTGAGATGTAAAAGCATTTTATCCAACTCAATTATAGATCTGAAATATAGCTGCCACTAACAAAAATAGATGCCCATTATTTGAAAATCAACTATATTCTGAACTAAACTCCCAGGGATTGCAATGAAAACAAGAAAAATGTTAGTAGATTGATGTCATTGCTGTCAAACATATTCATTTTAATATTGAAATTCTTCTTCTTCTTCTTCCTTCCAAGTATTAGGCCAAGGCCTGTTACGATCCTATAGAAAATTTTCCCTCCAGTGTTTCATAGGATGGCCCAGAGGTCTTCGTCCTCCTTCCGGGAAATTCTCTTATGAGACTTGAAAGCATAATAATAGTCCCTTCAATTGGTTGCTGGCCAAAGGAAGGCAAGACCAGTGATGGGGCTGCCATCTTATAGCCTCTGGTCAGGCTTTTCTGGAGAAGAAAAGAAAATAAAGGAAAGAAGAAATGGAAGAAAGGAAAGACTCCTAGCCCTCGGATGCCCTAATAGCATCGGGGTCGAAAAAACAAGAGTTAACCAAGAGAGGTTAGATAGTAAAGTTAAAAGTCTGGTATAAGTAAGTGGAAGAAAGGAAGAAATACCAGATCGGTTAAAGATAAAAGTAAAGAGCAAAACACAAGTAAGCGGAAGCAATGTTTTGCTCAGCTTGGTCACCTTATGGTTGCCATCCACATATCCCCATGATGGGGATCCCTTAGGGCAATAATGAAATTCATGATATTTATTTGCTTCAAATAAGAGCTATATACAGAACTGCATTAAAAACATATTATCTATAGAATTGGCAATTGTAAGAAAGTGGTATGTAATAAGAAAAACTGATTGTAGTTTTAAGATTAGAATTTCAGAATTAGTAAATGAGATGTTTTTGCAGGAAATCTCAGAATCATTCATATTAGTGTTATTAATGAAAAGTAAATATTTTATGATTACTCACAAAATTTTATTTTTAATTTTCTGAGAAGTGCAATCTATGGAATATTTTCCTTCTTATTTTCATACATTCAATTGTAATTATGCGTGACATTCCATGCAGCTTGGAAAAACAAAATACTACCTGTAATAAAATTACCTCAAAAACAGCCATGAGAATATGGACATATGAATATATATATTTTCTGCCATTGGCATTTTTAACTTTACTCTTAAAACATATATTCTTTTTAAAGGAGATTAGGTGACTCTTGAATCTAGTTTCAAGATCTTCATGATACATTGCAAATCAAATTTTTCAACCTAATCTAAAGCCTTGCCACTTGAAATTAAAAAAACATATATTTTTCAAACTCTAACCTATAAAGCCTTAATTTGAAAGTTATTAAAGTGTTACTTTGAACTTTTTTTTATTAATAAATGAGTTGGAGAAAATGTTTTAACATCTTCTACAGAAAAATAAATATAAAGCAATGAATTTTAATATCCCCTACGAGAATACTTTAATTTCCAAGTTCATAAACCAGATGGCAGTTCAGAAAATCATGTTAACGACAAAATTTCAACAGTTGGAATTTGACTGAAGATGGAAGTAATACTATACTTTTGAAACCGGTATCGTGAAGACAAGCAACTTTGTGAGGTGAGATGTTAAAACATTTTCTCCAACTCATTTATTAATATAAATACCTCATAGTGTTTCCTCCCACTGTAATTTTAATTAAATTTTTTTTTTGTATCCGACAAGATTTTGTTCTTAGCAGTGCTACAAGTTTCCAGAACTTGAATATGTCCACATTTTCATACTGTGATTAAGTAGCTTTTAACATAAATAACATGATTACAAACTTGAAGTGATCACATTATTAAATGTTACTTTTTTTTTAAAAATTAGCCAACGAAACTTCCTCATTAATCTGTTTAATATTTTTTACATTTCCTCCACTCAATGAATAATGAATACTCATCTTATACACTGGTTTACATTTTCAGGTGATAAATCACAGAAATTTAGGGCTAAAGTCCAGAATAGGGGCATATACCTAACTGTAAGTAATAATAAACAAATAAGGTAAGATAGAGCTATTTTTGTTAGCTTTTTAAGGTTAAGACTGATCCATATAAATGTAAAATAAAACTGAAATATTATTATGGCGTTATATATATAAAACATTTTCCCCTATTTTGGACTTATTCTTTCCTCTAATTTTGTTTGTGAAGACAAATTATTACAATTTCTTATTCATCAATTTCACATTTCAACATCTCTAACAAATCATTTAAATTCTTAATATTATTAATAATATCGAGAAATTCAATTTGTAACATACACTTCATCTTATATTTTGCTTCTTAACAAGAATATATTTTGAAGGACATGTCTCCCATTTTTAGCTAAAAACCAACTGTTGGGTTGGCAGATAAAGATAGTGTCCTACTACAGGCCTAAGGATGCCTAGGGAAAGTAGGAGGTTAAGGCTCCTACCTTTTTAGAGAATCAGCAGAAGATGTCAGCCATGCATGATGGTCACCTTTACTCCCAGAACAAATGTGTGATACTCATTTACATTACAGGCTGAGTCAACCCCAGGACCATAGTACCACCAGCAGTTTTAAAAATCCTGATCCCACCAAGACTCGAACCTCCGACCTTCCAGCTTGTAGCATATTACCATAATCATCTAAGATGTGCCCCTGACTGTTAGAAATCTTACATATTCTATTCCTCTGTGATGAGCAGATGAATATCACAATTAAATCCTTTTTCCTAGGAACTTCAAAATTCATTATTCTGTTCTGTTTTTCTGGATGTAAATTTTTTTCCCATACTGTGAAAAAAAACTATATCCAAAAAGTATTGACAAAATATGGTGTAGGAAATGTAGATTATGTAAGATTATGATTAATATTTATGAAAATTATTTATTTTACATTCTTTAATGCCATAATTCCCAAGGTTGTTATATTTTCTCTAGCATAAATGACTACATTAACTTTATGTTCACATAACGAGAATCATGGGAATAAAGGCTCATCCCAATTAAAAAATAGAGTCTGTTAGAATTATAAATTAAATCAGTTTTAGAAACATAACTGACATCCAATCTACATTATATAAAACCATGAAACAAAAAAAATTTGTTTATAAATAATTTAGGAAAATTTTGCACATAATTTCCACGATCTATTGAGAAAAGATAGAATATATTTTTTATATTGATCCATGATTTTATATTAAACATTTGTTCAATCAAGATAAAGAATCAATTCTGAATTTTCTCCTTATGCACAGAAGTCAGGATTTATGTCATGACATATATGATGATGATAACATGTCATATTTAACCTCAACTCAATATCTATGGACAAAAAATTCCAACCGCATGAAAGCATGTTTTAATCAGGTGTGCATGTCCAGAATTCCCAGTTCCTAATTTATCTTGAATAAATTTCACTTATACTAAATGAGTTTGTTGGAATAGTAAGCTGGGAATTCAGAACTGTTTATGAATCACATACAGCCCATTTTGGGCCCTAATATTCCTCAGAATGTCCTTCCAGACTTCTCTATTTGCTGCTAAATTCTTTCAATTTCTAATTTTACTAGTTCTAATATCCTGCAAGACACTTCCATCTTAATTTTGATGATATGTTGGAGATGAAAAAAGTTTAAAAATTCAATCATGAGTAATACTGACCCATTTTATGATGAATTAAGTTTAGAAAATGAAGATAATTTCACAGATAGAAGACAAAATAAAAATTATTACTTAGGAGGCCATTAAAGTGGTTTAAGAAATATTTCAATTTTCCAAAATCATGAACAGGTTCTCAGAATGTAGGCCTACTCAACTGATACAACTAGTGCAAAATTGTGTATTGATATGTCTTTGTAAATTAAGGTAGAATATACCTCATAGTGAGAATTCCTAAAATAAGTAATGTCTTTGTATTCTGAATTGCTGAATAAAACTAAAATTGTACAGTTGGGAAGGGCCTTTATTCCATGCAGTACCATATAGGAATACTTTATATTTATGCCAAAAATAAGGAGATATAATACAGAATACAGAAAGTTGGGCTCAACTTTAGATTAATTTCCCCCTTGATTTTCCATACTATATTCTTATAATACTGTTGCTCTATGTACTTCTGTCTTTACTAACATTTCGTACCATTTTAAATGTTTTACAATGATACTTATATTTTTACAATATTATTAAATATTTATCTACACATGCAATGTTTTCTTCAAGTTCTGCAGAATCATTGTGAACATGCGCAAATGCTTATAGAAACTTCCACTAAATGGCAGAGATATCTGTGAAATTGGAATGACCAACATTTGAAAATATATTTTAAGAAATGGATGTTCACTCACTTAATTTTTTATGTTCCAATGGGACAAGTTAGTGTACATCAGATTAGTGTACACTTCATTAAATAATATGCATATAATTTATCTTGTTAGGTTAGGAAGGGGGGAGTTCGTATATATCCATTTCTAATAAATGTTTGGGAATTTATTGCAAAGGTTGGTCAACACAGCTACGTGGTTCCATCTAGCAACAACTCTATAAACGTTTGTAGTACTTCACAGATATATGATTCCACCTAATGCCAACTCTATAAATGTTTGCACATGCGCACTGTTATTCTGTAGGACTTAGAAAATTTATTGTGGAAATCAAACTGAACTTTTTCCAAAAGTTGTATGAAACTAAAATAAAGTGTGTAAAGCAGTATAAAATCAAATTTCATATCTGAAAAGACAACAAAGACTGCTGTATTATACATGGCTACAAATCTGTGATTGGACACTGACTACTGTGAAACATGAAGTGCTATTGTGTTAGGTGATGAGAAGAAAATAAGACACACATTTTTATGTAAATAGATATTTGTTATTTTCTATGTATATTTAAGAGTAAGAAGTTTTATCTATAAAAATAAATACACAAAGATTTATTGTATAGTAATATGAACATATTGTATTACATGTCATCTGATAAACATTTAGCATATTTGTCAGTGTATAAAATGATCTTTCTATAGGATACTGGTATCCCACTTTTAAGAAATTTAGGCTATTCTAAACACAAATAACAGTCTATGAATCCGGAAAAAACACTTAACCATAATGTATGCTACACAAAATGGACAAATATAGATTAGAATGAGTTATTTTGATTAGCTTTTTAAGACTGATGTGGATTATTCTTTTAGTATTTAGCATATTCCTACAACTTGTACCGATAATTCAAAGCTATCTTCCAATTAATAAACTGAGTTAGATTTTGTGACTCACCTCATAATTGTAGATTGGATATCTTCCAATGTTACATATTCATTATTTTATTAATATGTTGTTTATTCTATCTCAACTTCTCATTCATTTTACAGATATTTTCTCTACTTTCTTCAGATAAAAGCTTATATATATATATATATATATTATATGTGTGTGTGTTGTTGTTGTTTTCAAATGGCTGGAGCTTGGTTTACACCCTTAGTCCTCTTGCTTCCCAATAAAGCCCTGCAATGTCTTTCCTGTCCTTTTTCTTGGGGTCAAGTCGCCTGCAATTTAGCAAATGTTCCTTGCTTAGGAGAACATTTTCTCCACACAAGGAGCATCCCATAGTTCTAGGGACAATCCCCATTCTATGGAGGTGGTCATCCAGACAGTCATGGCCCGTTTCCAATCTGAAGAGCTACTGCTATTTTTCTAGGGAGATGTTTTATTATTTCAGCATATTTTGCTGTCTTCATATTTCTTATTTTGAAGATCTT
>JASPKZ010005171.1:0-25435 GCA_030220185.1 Diploptera punctata | reverse complement strand
ACTAAATATTTTGTGAAATTTGTTACAGGATATCTACCATTCTGTAACTAACTAGTAACAAATTTCAGATGAGATTACTAAATTCAAACTCATATTAGGAGCAATGAACATGTTAAGTATAATTTTTCTGAAAACAAATATAAATAATTCAGATTTAAGAAAAAACAGGAATTTATCAAATTGTTTGCAAAGACTGCCATTCTAGGAGGTCAATGTTGATTTAGAAGAAACAGGTCTACCACTGATCTGACTTTTAGACAGATTTTTGAAAACAAATGGGAATATAATGGTACTGTACATCAACTATGTGTAGACTTCAAAAAGCATATGATTCAATTGAGAAGAAGTTATATAGTATCCTGCTGGAGTTAGAAATTCCTAAAAAGTTAGACTTATATGAATGTGTCTAAATGGCACAAAGAGTAGGGTGCATGTAGGCAAACATTTTTCGATACTTTTGAAATCCAGAATGGGTTGAAGCAAGGAGATGCACTATCTCCTCTAATATTCATTTTGTACTAGAGCATGCCATCAAATCTTTAGAGGATGAAGAAGGCCTACAACTAAATGGTATTAATTAGCTGTTAGTTTATACTGATGATGTAGTACTATTGGGCGATAGCGAGGAGATACTAAGGGTCAACACACACACACACACACACACACTAAGAAATTGGGACTGGATGTAAATATCAATAAAATTAAATATGTGTCACACATAGAAGCACGTTATATAATGCAAAAGGTTAGATAATGGCAAATGATGGAAATTTTGAGGAAGCGGCTGAATTTAAATACCTGGGAACAATAGTCACAAAGGAATGAGATGCACAAAGAAATTAAACATAGGCTCAATTCTGGAAATGCGTGCTATTATGCATTACAGGGACTCTTGACGACCCAACTCCTTTAAAAAACGTTAAATTGAAAATATATAAAACTATTATTCTACCAGTTATTGGATGCGAAACATAGACTCTTACTTTACGGGATTAAGAGAGGAAATAAGGTTATGAATATTTGAAAATAAAGCTCTTAAGAAAATTTTGTGCATGGAAGCTTCTTGTAAGAAAACCAGAGGAGAAACATCCAGTTGGTAGACCAAGAATAAGATGGTTAACATGATTTGAGGGAAGTAGATTACACAGGGAATTTCGTACAGTCATTTGGTTCTAAAAAGTGAGGTTACCTGGAAAGTTTTCCGGGAGTTTTGAAAATGGGCAATTTTATAGATTTGGATGTGCTCTTTCCGAATTTCAACTTTGCCACCTCGTATCTTTGCCGCTCGCGCCGCCATGTTGGAAAAATGGCGCCTAAAAGCAGTTTTTTGATAATATCTCCTTTGCGACTCGTTTTATGATAAAAATATTTATATACAAAATTAAACTTGAGAACATTTCCTACAATTCATGTAATAACCTTTTTTTCGTCAAATCAATAGTTTCGGCTTATGAACGCCGCAAAGTGTAGTTCAACACGCGTTTAGGCCAAAAAAACTCATTTCCAGACTATCTTGAGGTAGAGTAAGCGGAGCGTTTTTTTTTATCGTGGTATCCCCAGTAGCTCTAATCCACATGTAATTCACTATTCCAAAATTTAGCGCATTTTCCTTCGCTTCGATGTTCTTGATGGACCAGTGTTGCGAGTTCATTGTCTTTAGTACTGATCGAAATGTCACAGACCGAACTTTCTTCCACATCATCCGCGATGGGATTATCAGTTTCATCCCAATCCTCTTCGTTCTTCATTTCATCATACGTTTGATCGAAAATATTCTCCGTTTCTTCCTCCTCATCACTATCTTGTGATGGAACTTGCGAGTTACTGCAGGTACCACTACAATTCATGCATATAACGGAGCACTTTAACCCAGCCTTTCTGCATCCACAGGCTTTCTGACATCTCTTTTTGCATTTGCTGGGAGCTCGAATGTGGTGAAAGAATTAGCCCGTTCTTGTTTCTTTTCCATTCTTATTGCTCTGCATTTTGTTTATTCCCATACCACTGCTGAACCTGGTGATAGGTTGTCGTGCTGCTGCTTCTGTTGGTGTAGCGACGCAATATTAAATTTACTTTTACGGTATATGCTAATGTTGTGAACATGCATATCTACAGCTGTTTAA
The DNA here is from genome assembly GCA_030220185.1 of Diploptera punctata. Taxonomy (NCBI): domain Eukaryota; kingdom Metazoa; phylum Arthropoda; class Insecta; order Blattodea; family Blaberidae; genus Diploptera; species Diploptera punctata. The sequence goes on along the minus strand of JASPKZ010005171.1, from coordinate 23,312 downwards.
AGACATACTTTTCTTACATTTCACGTTACTGTAACTGTATAATTCAAGAAGGAAGCGTCCTCCGGGTTTAGCAATGATCTCTGGATCAGCATTTGGATTTTTTAATACCTGGATAACCTTGTTTAAATGTCATTTTTCCTTGATTAAATAATGCTGATGTTGTATCACAGCCACTGAAGGCATGCAAGAATAAAACATGATCTGCGGCTGTTTTATCTAGGATACTTTTTGTAAGGATATATTTGTTGCGAAATTTTTCCTTTTCCTGGTTTGAGAATATATATGTTTGAACACGTAGATGAAGCCGTCAAAAGAATAAGATCTATATATTCGGCGACAACCATTACGAAATCAAATGCCGATGAAACGCTTATTACCGTATTGATTATTAGCGTATCCGCATCTTTCGTGGCTTGTTTGACCATGACGTTCTCAGCTTCAAATTTTGTCTTCAACATTTCAATGAGGCTGTTCATGTTTGCATAATTGCCCAGGAATTTATTTTGTGACACAGTTGGGATCATTGTCTCGTCAGAAAGTATGTTTAGGCGCCATTTTTCCAAGATCGCGGCGCAAGCGGCAAAGATACGAGGTGGCAAAGTTGAAATTCGGAAAGAGCACATCGAAATCTACAAGATTGCCCACTTTCAAAACTCCCGGAAAACTTTCCAGGTAAAACTACCAAATGTCTGTACTAAAAACGTTAGCTCGGGATAGGTATATATGGAGAGCTTGTGTCCATGCACCTATGGTTTCGATAGTGCCAGTTAGTTAGTAGTAAATTACGCATAAGAAAAAATGGTACATTTTCTAAAAAAATACTTCAGGAATATTAAAAATGGAAAAATTAAAATTATGGTTGTAACAGCTCCTTAGTTGTTGATACGGGATCACAAAAGTTGAAGAATGCAGTAAGTATTAAAACATTTGGAAAGACCAACATAACTCACGTTATGAAAAAAGAACAAAAACATTACAATAAATATTGAAGTTCCTGGGCAAGCTTGATTTGATTTATGTTTATTCAAACTCCACCAGGTGGTACAAGAAATGCTGGAATTTCAGCTCATCAGTATTTACTTTTTTTAAATGTTGGCAATGATCTCTGAAGCATGTCCAAGTAAGAGGATGATATTTAATAAAGTGATGTGTATAGCTTTCGATTCATATATGTATTCTGTTTATTATTTTACTTGTAATATCTCATTTACCATATGTAGGTGAAAGTTGCATATATTTTTTCATTATTACTGTTGGAGGAGGGTTATTGTTGGGTAAAGAGGTAAAGATTGGATTTAGTGACACTAGGAATACTGAAGGAGTTCTCCATGTGTGAGAACTTAGGTTGCTCAGGTTGGTAATCGGTAGAGTTGAGGTTCTTATCTAGGGATTCCACGAGGACTTCGTTGGGCAGAATTAATGTGTAGAGAATGTCTGGTAAAAGTAGTTTATTCTTATCTTTTATAAACTGCAAGCAATTGTAAATATGAAGCGACTTTATTTAACTTTCAGAACGTAGTGTTTTTTTGAGAAGTGACTTTGTTTGATCGTATACGAGAAGTGACTTAATGTAATTTTATACGAGAAGTGACGAGGAGAAGCCTCTCTCGCCTATAGGTAAATTAGTTACTCCCACTACCTCGATCTAGTGGACCTAAGGTCAGTGCTTAGGCACATATAACGAAACATATAATTGGTTAATGCGCCCTCCTATTTTGATCCCGGGGGTGTTACAAATTTATTATTGGCGATTTACGCCTTCAGAGGTTGGACCTTTTTTTTCCCGTGCTGGCTTCACGTACAGTCGGGTCACAAACATTAGCTAGGCTTGGGTTTTTTTTCTTAGGCTTGGGCTTTTTCCTAGGCTTCAGACGCTAGAAAATTGCCATATTCCCACACTTCTTTTTGCTAGCGTAGTTTGTGTCAGGGTAAAACCCCCGCTTGTACATTTAGCTAATGGGTTATGGTTATCACGATAAATCAGTTAACTGGAGGCTTAGAAGATATTTCTACTCAATCTGTCGAGCAAAGGATTTTGTCATTAGTAAGTTATTATGATGTGTCAGCCACTCCATCTTAACAAAAGAAAGGGTGACATTACCTGAGTTGACAGTACCCTCCTTAATAACTAATAATTTGATTACATTGATGCTGACTTCTTTGGATCATTTTAGATGGCCTTTGCTCCTACATAATCAGGTTCTACTCGCTTGCCTGATCAATTTGAATATAAATATGACCTAAGTCCAGTAACTGCTTCATTAAATGATATTATAATTTTATCTGCTTATTATTACCGATATGGATTTATTTATAGATTTACACAGGAGGCTGTGTGACTAACTTGCCACACTGTACATGTAATGTATCTCTATATTGTGTTTTTGTCTTCTCGTAATACTGTGAAGAACTGGAATGAGACACAGTATCAAATACACAAAAAGATGAAACAACATATCACATTGCTGCTGAGGATTTTTTTAAATTCTTACAGAATGTATATTACGTAGAATAGTGCTACATTGTGACACATCTGTTACTATAATGTTATATTTTTAGGTGGATCAGACTGAAGAAAGACATGCAGAAATTTACAGTCCTAATCATAGATCACAAATAGAAGACATAGACCTAAAATGTACGTTGTATAAATACTTTGTTTGTAACAAGCCATTTTCTAGTAAGTCCTACCTTAGTAGACAATTACCTGTACTTAGTAAGAACAAACTTTTTAAATGTTCTGTTTGTAATAAGTCATTTTATACAAATCCAATCTTAATACACATTTACTTGTGCATAGTAATGACAAACACTTCAAATGTTCAGTTTGTAATAAGTCATTCTCCCAGAAGACCAATCATAATAGACATTTACTTGTGCATAGTAATGAGAAACACTTCAAATGTTCAGTTTGTAATAAGTCATTCTCCCGGAAGTTCAATCTTAATACACATTTACTTGTGCATAGTAATGAGAAACACTTCAAATGTTCAGTTTGTAATAAGTCGTTCTCCCGGAAGTCCAGTCTTAATACACATTTACTTGTGCATAGTAACGAGAAACACTTCAAATGTTCAGTTTGTAATAAGTCATTCTCCCAGAAGTCCCATCTTAACACATTGGTGACCGACAGCTCTGCGTTCCACCCACCGCTGCTGGACCGGACATTTCTGTCAGTAGGGTGGACTTTTAAATTTTAAACCACGCTAGCACAGTGTGGCTTTTACATCAATATATTTACAGTCAATAACAATAATGCATAAGTAAATCTTTATTAGTATTCTCACCAGACCTTCAGCAGAAATTGAGGGTTTGATAGCATTGGAAACATTTTCCTTTATGTAAAGGCACAGTGCAAAAGAGCATATGTAGCTAGTTTCTTTTCTTGTGTTCACCAAAAATGCGACAAAGTTTGGAGGGTATTTTTTTCTTCCCAATCACAGTTGGTGTTAATTTATTTTTCTTAATGTCTTAGCCTGCCTGGTGGGTCGTGAGGTGGTCTCCTAGAAGTGGTTTCTTTTCTCTCTGTCTTTTCTCGTCTTCCCTGTCATCTGTTCCTAATTTCACGACTGCCAAACAAGAGGCTGTTTCAAGCAAAAAACTTCTGTTTGACATTTTTCTGTTAGAATTTTGAAATGTATAGACCCTGAAAGCATTAAAGAGTGCACAATTCAGAAGCCACAATACAACTTTCGGCTCCATTTCACTGTTTTTCTAAGGATGGAGTAATATATTAGGTACTGGTCAGCCCTGTCTACATCCTTCACATACTTGTTATATTGAAGTATTCAATAGGGCATTTTTACAACTTTACTCCTCCCACTCTCGTGTTGCCTGATGCAATGTGCTAACCATTCTTACGTCTCTTTTATCTTTCGATGTTTGTAACAAAAGGTCCCCCCTTACTACAAAAACACTTTCTCCTGGTTTGAGTTTATTTCCTGCTTCCACAAATGATTTCGGAAGTCCTCTGTTAATCTTTATTGCTTCAGAAACTCTCGTCTTTCTTTCGAGCAAATTTTCAGCTATAGCCACACTATTATAATAATTATCCTGCTGCACACGTTGCCACAGATATAAATTCGGCTCCAGAACGCAAAAATTGAGTTTCTTTTAATCTTTCCGCTCTGCAACATACATTTACAGGTTACATACGTATTCCGTAATTGCCTAACTATCGGCACTAAAATTCCATATTCACCAGCCGTCTGTCATAAAATTGTAAACAACTCTTTCTGTAAAGTTGGCAATTTCATAAAAGAGAAGAGAGGGGTACAAAAGCAACTAAAAATTATTTCACAATGAGAAGAAACAAAATTGAATGCCTCATTCAAAAGCGAAGAGGCAGGGAAGCCATAGAAAACGTAAAAACGGAAATCTCCGTGACCGGTCGTCTAGCGCTGGCCACTTCAACACGAAGATCTCCGTGGCCCGTGACCAATGTGTTAATAGACATTTACTTGTGCATAGTAATGAGAAACACTTCAAATGTTCAGTTTGTAATAAGTCATTCTCCCAGAAGTCCTATCTTAATGGACATTTACTTGTGCATAGTAATGAGAAACACTTCAAATGTTCAGTTTGTAATAAATCATTATCTTGGAAGTCCAGTCTTAATACACATTTACTTCTGCATAGTAATCAAAAACACTTTAAATGTTCAGTTTGTAATAAGTCATTCTCCCAGAAGTCCTATCTTAATGGACATTTACTTGTGCATAGTAATGAGAAACACTTCAAATGTTCAGTTTGTAATAAATCATTATCTTGGAAGTCCAGTCTTAATACACATTTACTTCTGCATAGTAATCAAAAACACTTTAAATGTTCAGTTTGTAATAAGTCATTCTCCCAGAAGTCCTATCTTAATGGACATTTACTTGTGCATAGTAATGAGAAACACTTCAAATGTTCAGTTTGTAATACGTCCTTCTCCCAGAAGTCCATTCTTAATAGACATTTACTTGTGTACTAAGTAAGATATATATATATATTAATTAGTAGGGGTGACATGTGGTCAAGATATCAGGGGCTCCAGCTGTTGTGGCTTGTTTTCTTAACCTTGAGCTGCTGCTTATTAAAGCTACTCAAACTTTTCACAATGCTTGGTGAGCAATGATCCCATGCTAGCCATAATTCTATGAGAAAATGTCTTCCCCCTTGGAGACACGAACCATAGATCGGTGCCAAGGCACCTTGCCTTATCCATTTGGCTAGAGTGTGGGACATTGGATTATTTACAACAATTCAATATAATCAGCCTACAGATACAATCCATGATGGAAAGTATCCATAGGTTGGTTGGAGAAGAGATAAAAGATGCAACCCAGCAGACTGCTTTACCGCAGGTAACAAGTCCCCGGAAATGAAGTCAATAAACAACCATGAAGAAAATACCAGCAATGAGGGATTCATCACAGTAACGAGACGAAGGGCCTGACAGGAGCCAGACAGGAACATCAGAAGTGAAAACAGAAATCAAAATAATAGACTGCAGCTACGAACCCCCCAACTAGCACCGCCTTCACTCCCACCCAAAAGAGGAACGGGAAACAATATGGGAGGAAGGCTCAAACCGGCAACAAGACTATTCTGGATGTACATTGGACATCTGGATGGGGACACTATGGAAGAGGACATTGTAGCCTATGTGGCAGAAAAGGGAATAAACAGAGTAAAAGAATGTTTCACGATCCGATCAAGGGGAAGAAATAAAGCATTTAAAATAGCAATTCCATACGAAGACAAAGAAACAGTCGACAATGAAAATTTCAGGCTTGAAGGGGTTACTTTTTGCCCCTTTGAGTTTTAATATGAAATGTCAAAAATCAACTTCTGCCGCCGCAACAAACAACCAAGACCGCATAATACACAACAGCAACAACAGTAATAACATTAAACATATCAAAACAATGATTTGGAACGTAGAAGGGCTTAAGTCAGTAATCGACATGACCCCCCTACTCATTTTCCAAGAGAATGACGTACTACTCTTCACAGAAACATTCGGCTTAGAAGAAATATACATAAATTGCTTCTACGGTATTTCTCCCCAGCAAAGAAAGGAGACAGAGGCCGCCCCTCAGGGGGATTGGGCTGCTTCATAAAGCCACACCTCCAACCCATCAGTTCAATAGCTCGTACAGTCAATACCCTAGTAGTAGTCACTGGGAAAATTAATATAGTAGGAGCATACTTCACGCCCAAGACCGAACCGGAAGACATCGTCGACGAACTAGGAAAAGCACTGGAAAACACAGAAAACGACAGGCCCACCTTGTTAGCAGGAGATTTAAACTGTCGCATAGACAAATGGGACGCAAGAACTCAAGCGGTCATGGATTTTCTCCTCGACCACGAGCTAAGACTGCTAAATAGAGAGAAGGACTATACATACATAGCACCAAATGGAAGAAGCACAATCGATTTGGTATTCACAAATATACAAGACCAAGCACGGGTGAAAGTGGGAAAAGTAGCAACTAGAAAGCACCTTCCAGTCTTAACTGAGTTCCAAATAAGAACTGAAACACAGGAACAAGAAGATAAAAGCCTCCCACAAAAAGTTTCAAGGTACATAGACGAGGTAAGATGGCAAACAAATAAAGTGAAGCTGCCGTCAGTAGTGCATATGGCGCGGCAGGGAAATCTGGACGGAGCAACAGAAACCTTAAATGACATAATTATACACGCCACCACTCAACCGACTAGACATAAACGTACTGCAAAGCCATGGTTCGATGAAGAGTGTTACAACATGAGACAAAGAACACTACTCCTACTCCATACCGCCAGGGAATATGGAGGCTATGCTCTAATGGAATATGCTGAAGAACATAGGAAATATAAAAGACTACTGAAGGAAAAGAAGTTAAAGTATGACACCTCCAAAGAACAGGAACTAATAGCCGAGGTAGAAAAGTAACCTCACAAAATCTTAAGGTCTTCAAAGAAACAGAAATCAAGCCCTCTCGTAAACATGAAGCAATGGGAAGATCACTTCAGTAACCTCCTGGGAGCAAAGGACAAAACGCCAAACTGCTTCACACCGCATGCGGCAAACATACATGACATGAGCCCAATTACAACAGAAGAAGTCAGCCAACTCATAAGAAATGAGAAAAATAACAAAGCAGCCGGTCCGGACGGGATATTTCCTGAACATCTTAAGGAAACACTTCAAGACTTGTTAGAACCGCTAACCTGTCTGTTCAATGAATGCCTAAAAGATAATTCAATCCCACAACAATGGAGAAATTCGATTATAACTGTCATCTACAAAGGGAAAGGAAGGAAAGAAAACCCGAACTCCTACAGGGGAATTGCCCTGGAAAATGTTATGTTCAAACTCTTCTCGAAGATCCTGCTAAGACGTGTGGAACACAAACTACGTGCCAGTGTACCACAGAATCAATATGGCTTCACCTCGGGTAGATCTACACTGCATGCTGTCCAAGAACTCATACAAGAAGTAATAACAACCTTAGCACAACCTGCTACACCATTGTATGTGATATACATAGATTATTCCAAGGCATTCAACAGTATTGACAGGAAAATCCTCATCCAGAAGCTAGAGAACATATTAGGCAGCTCAAACAACAAATTAGGAACAATTAAATCAATCCTAACCACAAACTATGTGACAATCAGTGATGGTTTATCGATGTCGAGAAGTGTTACTCAAACAAGTGGGGTCCTACAAGGTGACCTGTTCAGTCCCCGTACTCTTTAATTTAATGACGTCAGACATCGGAGAGACTATAGACACAAGAAATGTTAAGCTACTCATGTATGCAGACGACATGATCATCCTCTCTAGGAATCAAGGAGACCTCCAAACAGCCATGGAGAACATTAGGATATGGGCACTTGAAAACTCGATGGAAATAAACAGCGCCAAGACAAAGGCAATGAAATTCAGGAAAGGAGGAAGGCTGGCTAATAAGGACCATCTTATATGCGGAGGAGAAACCTAGAATTCGTATCAAGCTACAAATACCTGGGGGTCACCTTACAAACAACTGGCACCACTTTCTCACTTCATATACAGGATCGAGCAACAGCTGCAACGAAAGCCATGTACGATATCCCTAAACTCCAAAGACTATCCCTCTCAACTGCAAGGAAACTCTTCAATCTTAAAGTAATGCCGGCCGCAACATACGGAATCCAGCTAATATGGAATTACTTGACGGTGAAAAATCTTAAGAAACTGGAGAACGTTAAATCAAGGTTTCTCAAAAGAGCGCTGTCAATTTCAAAATATACAAGAAATAGTTATGCCTATACAATAGCCCAGGAATCCTTCTTCATCGAAGATATCAGACACTGTTTCAGACTACCGGAAACGCAAGCATACAGAATCGTCATCGAGGAGAGACAGAACAAAGCCGCCCAGATACCGACAGAAATTATGGAAACAGACGCAATGAAAACAGAAACCTGGAAGCAACCGAACTTCGACACCTGTACACACGTTTCGCAGCCCATGGATTTCATGGGAATATATGCCTGAACAACATGTACCATGAACCCAAGGAGCACTGCATCTCTAAATTATGCAACAATATGTCCCAAATATCATCTAGCGAAGTGTAAAAACAGGACTCTACCACTAAACCCTCTAATTAAAGACTGGTAAAAAGCTAAATTAAATTTAATGTACACATTGTGTTTAATAAAGTAAAAAAAATATATTTTCTATATTGTCCACCGGTGTGGTCTCGGGATAGCATGCTGCCATGTCACGCAGCGGGCCCGGGTTCGATCCCCGGTCTGGACAGTTTTTCTGGGTAAGGTTTTTATCTGGGTTTTTCCTCACCTGTAAGACAAATGTCAGGAAAACCTTAAGGCCCAAACGGTCCCCGAAATCATATGGCCATCGCAATCATCATCATTCATATTCATCTTAGGTTAAGCTTAGGATTAGGGACTCTCCTGGTGCACCGCTATCATCACCCATCTTATCATCGGGGCAACGTAACCCCGCCTTCCAGGCGCCCCAACCTCAGAAGTGGGTTACAAGTACGCCATGCCAGGAGAGAAACCAGGAATGTCGAAAGACAAACCTGGGGTATTTGAAAAAAAAAATATTATTTTCTATATTAAGTTGTTTGCACTTTGAACTTGCAAAGAACAATCCCATCAAGTTTGATAAATTGTGTCCTGAATTTTTGTGAAGCATATAACTTGTCCTTCTTAATCTTTGCCAATTATTTTATTTTTGTAAAGAATACTTTGAGGTTATCACTAACGTGTAGACGAGTGCAAACATGATACAACTGCTAATGAATACATTTGTCATCATGATCCTGTAGCTCTATTTAGGAGCATAGGGCATCAATAAGAGCTTTCCACCGGACAATGTTGCTGGCAACATCTTTCACTACTTTCCTGACAGTAGGAAGATGATTTGGTTTAAATTATTTCAGAAATATATTTTAAATTTGAAAGTTGATTTCTCAGCCATTATACCTGTGATATTATTGTTATGACATTTTATATGGTTATTAACTTCTGTGCTGTGCAAAAGTGTTTTTTTTTTACAAAATAGTGAAAAGTCTGTTTCCCTATCCAAAATAGAAAACAAATGCTGAGGAACATGAGATAAGAGATGCTGGTTGACAAAAGGAGAACATTGTACCGACATTAATTTGTGATGGCTGTTGCTAATAATAGTGTCCCGTGGAAAGTTCTTACTCATGCCCTACGCCTGTTTAGTTTATTTTAATAATCTCAGGCCTCAAAATGCATATGATGGATTAACGGCTTTTTGTATGTATTTTCAGAATCCTAAAATCTATCTGTGACTTATGAGAAATATTTGCTCATTTTGTACCCAAAAGGACAATCCCTCATTGTATATATTGTAAGTTGCAAATTGCATATTTTCATATCAGCATATCGACGGTAGGCAATGAAAACCTCGTAATTGCATCAGTCATTGGAAACCACATAACTCCAGTAGCCAGCACAGAAATATGTGATGCATAACCTGTTGAGAACACGGACTACAAATTTATTAACAACTTCACTTGTATTCTGTAGTAAAATATGTGGCAACTATTGCTGTATCAATTTTCATAATTATTTAAAAAGGTTACTTGTTTCTCCTGTAAAATTTACCAAAATGGATTTACGAGGTTTTATTGCCCACCATCAATAGGTAACATTAAAAAAATATTGGCATAATCATTTATTAAAATGTATTAATCACATCCATTTGAATTAAAAATATTGTTGTTATTACCTCATGTATAAGTTATTTGTATTTTTATAAAATGTTATTAAATTTAATCTTCTTATCTGGTTATGATATTGTATATGTACACTTTAGAACTATACTTTAAGTGAAACAGGGTTCTTAACATGTGGAATGAATATTACTACTAAAATAAAAAATGTCCTCACCTCGTGTTTAACTCAGGGTCAGGTCGAGAGATGAAATGAGATGAAGCCCCTATATTTATAGAGGTCTGTGAATGACAAGGGTGCCGGCCAACCACGCCTGACGCACCATCACAGGGGCAGATGAACAAAATGATTCAGATGAATATCGAGAAATGGTAGAATGAAATTGTGGCAAGGGAAAACGGGAGAAAACCCCAAGAAAAACCTGCCCAAGCTCCGTTTTGTCCACGACGAAACCCATGTGGAGTGACCGAGACTCGTAAACGGACCCCAGTAGTGAGAGGCGAGAGTCTAACCCCCTTACACCAGAGAGCCACCTATATTACAACTGCTAATGAGAAATATTTCAAATGTTCCCTTTGTAAGAAGTGACTTAGGCTTAGCAAGGAGACATCATTCAAATTATTGGTTTATAATAAGCCAATCCTTTGTAAAACACATTTGCTCTCTTTGGTTCCATTTAATCAATAATGTATTTAATGTGTTGGCCTGCAATACACTATCCTAATGGAATTAGCTGGCAATCCTGTGTGTTCTGGTTATACCAACAATACTCTGTCCTGGTTTAACTCTGCTACTGATCCACCAGGAAGTGTCCGTGTGGTGACCGGAATAAAGAAGAGTCCTTTCATAGCTCGTATGTTTTGTAAGATGTGTTCATATTGGGGTACCTGAGAGTACAACTGCCCCACCCTGGCCCAAGAATTATAATTGTGGGGTCTGGTCCTCCAGGTTGAGCTGAGGCTGACAACCTCGTCCTCTGATAGTGTCAACCTAGTTCCTGTTGACAATCTCAATACAAATAGCAGACTGATCCATAAAGGAAATGACAAATTCCTGAGGGAAAGGAAGCATGAGTTTGGATTTGGACATGGAATGGTTCTGGAAATGGACGAATGGAATATTGTTATGAGATAGACCTGGGTCATTCATGGACTGTATAACCTCATCATATGTATTGTAGTTATGATCAGAGCCCCCTATATCATGGGCATCACATTCGGACAAAGTCTGCAAGAAGTTTATAATTCTTTGTACATTATATGTTCAACCTCCGTAAACCAGGTCACAGAACTCCAGCTTTTGGCTCTGATTGGTAGACAGTTGCTTCTATTTCTTACACAACTCTTTACTTTGTCCACCTCATCGCCCCTTTATCTTTATACTCTCTTCCATTTACTACCTTCCCACCACAACTTAACTCTAGCTGCACCTTTACATCGAACATCTCACTATTGATGATTTTATCATTAATTTAACACTTCTCACTGAAGGATAAATTATATTTGAAGAGGAAATTTTTTTTCGCCTATACCGAGACTCGAACCCGGGATCCTTGGCTTTCTGGGCCAAGTGTTCTACCGACTGAGCTACCAAGGTGAGTTGCGATCTAGATGCAAATTTTTCTCTTATATACGTTGTAATTCCCTTGCGCCAAATGCTTGAAATGGTAGCTTCTACCTTTCCTCATCCTTCTTTGTTTCAGCTGCCCACCTCTGGGTTTCCCTCCCATTTTATACCAAGGTCTGCTTGACTCAAAAACAAGCTCACTCAATATTTCCTTGGACAACACAACCAAGTTTAAGGTATATTTTTATTATTAATTTATATTTTATAGCTTCATCTTCAAGCCATTAATAGAATAAAGTTATACGTTTTATTATTATGTTTATTATTATTATATTTTATTATTGTTTTTGTTATTTTAAAATATTTTGTACTTTCTTTGTCAGGTGTATACTGTCCAAGGCCTATTATGTGCTATTAATTTATAATTTATTTAACATCTGTGTAATTTAACCCTGGAGAAGTAGAGGAGAAGACCTTATGGTTCTAACTGCATGAGGTAAAATAAACCAATTTATTATAACATAGGTAGAGTGGTGCGCTACAATCTCCGAGGATTAGTCACTTTTTTCATATTGTATTGCTTGTGGAATTTCGAACTCATAGATCATAAATTAATTTTCTCAAAACATTGGATGTTTCTCAACATTTTTTGATAGGTTTCTAGCAGTTCAAGTCTTTAAATTTATCAATATTTATTTTTTGTTCCTTGATTTTTGGTTCATTTTTGCATCTATTTATTTTACCGCTATATACTGTTTTAACAAATAGTGGTGAGAGTTTGCTATTGCCCCACAATGAGTTCTAACATCAATTATACTTGAGGCATTCCTCTTGTCTATTAATGTGTGGTCATTCTGATTAGCTATTAATCCATCAGGGGATCTCCAGGTCTCATTGTGTATATTTTTCCTAGGAAAACAGGTGGAGCTGATTACCATATTGTTACGGCTGCAAAATGTATGATTCTTTGGCCATTGTCATTGGATGTTGTATGTAAACTATTATACCTTTATATATTCTCTCTTGTCCTACTTTGGCATTTAAATCCCCTAATATGATTTTAATATTGTTGGATGGTAAACTGTGATAGGTTCTTTCTAAGTTATGATAAAATTGATCTTTCATGTTCTCCTCTGTGGGCGCATGGGTATTGATGATTGATAAATTGAAGAATTTAGTTTTTAGGCGAATAACATATATTCGTTCATTAATAGGTTTAAAAGCTAATACATTTTTCCTCATCAATTTAGTTACAATAAATGCCACTCCAAATTCTCTTTTTCCAGCTTGCTTCCCGCTCTGGAATATAGCGTGTGTTTTAGTATCATATATGTCATTACCCATCCACTTTGTCTCTTGGATAGCTGTTATTTGTATATTATATTGTTGTAATTGCTGTAGAAGAGATTTTAGGCTTCCAGTTTTATAAAGGGTTCTAACATTCCAAGTGCCAATTCGTAAGTCTATTTTCCTTTGCTTTAGTCGTCGTTGTAGACCATCATTCGGAGACATGTTGGGTTTCTGAACGTATTTGATTTTACGAGGTAGGAATATCATCCCCACGCCCAACCTCCAGCAATCCTTGGAGGTCGATGATTTTTTATTGGGGTTTTCTCCCTTAGCTGGTACATCCCAATTTTAAGCGTTGGCAACTTCGCCTTTTCCGCTCCTGCAGTTCTTAGTATTAACCTGGAGCCACGAGGAGGACGTGGTGCATTGTGCTGGGCAGGAATAAATAGCATTTCTGAGGTTTTATTATTGTGCACACTCCTGAGACCACATGAGCTCCTAGTGCTGATTTTTCCACTTCACTATTTTTGACATTTCTAAGGTGTTCTTTGACCCTTGTTTTCAAATTTCTTTTTTCTTTTTCCTATGTAAATTTTGTCACAATGCCTGCATTTAATCTGGTAAATTATTGTGTTGAGGTTATATTCATTCTTCAGTTAAACTTTATGTTTTATATTTGAAGGGAAAAATATAGGCTCAGACTGGGGTTTGAACCCAGGGACCTTTCGCATTCTACACGAATGCTCTACCAATTGAGCTACATGAGAAACTCCAGTCTAAATGCAAATGTTTCTCTTATCTACGCCGTTAATTCGCGCGCACCAAAATGCTTCTATCTTGAAATGGTGGCTTCTTATCAAGAAGAAGCCTTTTAATTGGGAATTTTATATACATTATAAAGCCAGTACGGCTTCTTTCAATACTTTTATTATTCATTTCATACATCTCAATGATGGATAAATTATATTTGAAATGAAAAATATATGTTCAGACTGGAGTTTGAACCTATTATCTATGTCAATGGAGTTGATAGAAGGGACATAATTTTACTACCCCCCTAGTGTAGGGGTGCATTAAATAACTAGGCCAAAGCTAGTTATGTGGCTGTTACCAGTTATAAACCAACTCCCCCACAGCTGTGAAAACCAGGAAATAAAATATTATAATTTATCCTTTTTTCAGAGGATTTTTGTAAAACATATATTTATTAAATTAATATTGAGAAGCTAAAAGCTATTACTATGATAGAAATAAGTAAATTAATGAACACAATTAAATTATTGTAAATCAAAGGTAAAGAGAAAAATTTTTGCCTGAACCGGGAATCGAACCCCGAACCTTTAGCTTTCCGTGCTAATGCTCAGACCACTGAGCTAATTCAGGCTTCATTCATGATATATAGTTTTTAATTCCTGACTTACGTTGTTATACTTTAAATTTATATTAAGATTTCTATAACTAATATATAATATAATATAAAACACACAGTTTTTTTATGACAATTTGCGGGCTGGCGGACCGGCAGAGGGCCATCTATTGTTAATAGTGTAGTTCAGTACTGACATTGTATTGACAGCACAAAAAACATTTGTATTTCTCAGTAGACTGTTCTTGGTTCTATCAGTGTGGTGGATTTTAGAATTATCTTGAAAATTCAGTTAATACATAATTTATTTAGTAGAATTAAATGTTTAGTTAGCGTTTAACAGATTGTTTTTATACATTTAAAAAAAAAATTTTTTTTTACTAATACTTAGTGCTTAGTTATAGTAATACTTAGTGCTTAGTTATTGTGTAATACATATATGGAAAACACAGTAAAACGTTTGAGTGTGTGTGTGTGTGTATATAAATTTTAGTTTCGGTATACATTTGAACATAATTTAGACACAGTAGAAGCTGGGATTTAAATATGCATACAAAGGAGATGTTAAACAAGTAGAAACGAAAAAAAAAGAAGTATATATGGGTATAAGTTTTAAAAATAACTATTATATATTATATTACTATTATACATTTTGGAATTGTTCAGTATATAATCAATATAATTTTATTTTCATAACATAATTTAGAAGAGTGATGTATCTGTAGTACCTGCTAGTGGAGTGAGTGCAGGGAGGATCTCTATCAACTGGTTTGAAATAGAGAATAGAACCATTTTTATAAGAATTAGGCATGAAAAATCCAATAATAGCTGAAAATAGGTTCCAAAAATTATGCAGTGAAAAGAAAAAAAAAAGTCAATCGTGCAGGAACTGCATAAATAAGCGAATTGTTGAGCAAGTTGAATTTACTGAATGTAATGTCAACCCTTAAATTGGACAAACTTAATTTCTTAAACCAACTTATTTAGATGTATCAATCTGCAGTGAAAACAATTATAAGTTATTATCTATTGCATATTCTTGTACAATTTTACGTAAATTTAAATAATTTCTACTGATTTATTTTTCCATCATCCTCTTATCGTGTCCTCGTTTTAGAAGCTCCAACCATCTCTATCTTCCCAGGCTTTGCTTCTTTTTAGTTCTTCCCAGTCGTATTCTCTCTCTTGTAGACTTTTCTTCACTTGGTTAATCCATCTTTCTCGTTGTCTACCTCCTTGTATCTTAGATTTAACAGTCTTTCCTTTTACATTCTTTTTAAATGTCCAAACCATTACTTTCTTAAAAACATTAAATAAATTAAACTAATGTATCTTGCAGGACACACTGTTAATTATATTGTATGGTATATATTGTGACAAAACAAACATGGCGGTTGTTAGAGTGCAAACCAGCCGTTGTATTGCTGATGTTTGGAGAATGGCATTTTATTTTTACAAGGATATAATGAGTTTTTGTTGCGAAAAATTGGAAATGGCGACCACTAGACCACTTTTTAAATTTTCATTTGAGGTGAACTACTATACTTAATGGCCTAATTTTACTGGTTAATGAGGACCTTAATTTTTTAAAAATTAATTGCACGTATGTCGAGTTTTGTTCCAATAACACAAAAATTACAGCTGCTAGATTGTTAGTAGCACACACATATGTACATAAGTGAGTGAGTGTGTAAAGGAAGATGTCTTCAAAATTGTGAAAAATGAATTTTCTTGCTAGAAAGAGTGACACTTTTTTTCTGTGCCATAAAAAAAGAAAATATTGATAACAGAGCAATAACTTATAGTGACAATGTATATTTCATGGTAACTCATAATTTTACATTCTTGCTGTGTAAAAATATAAAATGGGATGGAGATATCTCTATTTACACACTCACCCAACATACCGGGTGGTCATAAAGGCTCGATTCATTTCCAAGAAATAATGAACTCAATGTTTATTGTCACGGTATGTATACATGTTTATCATATTTCAACATGGCCTCCGTCCATTTCGAAGCATTGCTCCAATCGTTAGAGAGTAGCCTGAAAGACGTTTTGTAACATAGCTGGTGAAATAGCCGTCACTGCATTGCGAATTCGAGTCCTAAGATCCTGGAGATCCCGTACCTTTATCTTTTACACCTTCCCGTTTATGAATCCCCAAGCAAAGAAGTCCAGGGGCCATTCTGGTGTAGCTGTAGTTCGAGGAATAACTTGAGCATGTCAAGGTAATTGTTACCATTAATTGTCTGTTCTGCGAACATGAAGGGTCCATACACTGTGGTCTTCGTACTTCCAAGCCATATATTCACTTTCGGTACCCGATATTCAGGTGTTGTGTTTATTAACTTTGCCACAGATGTGGAACGTGGCCTCATCACTGAACAGGATGTGATCCATAAGGTCCTCATTGTGTGCAGCCGCTATCAAATCATAACACGCAGCCTGACGAGGGGCGTAATCTTCTGCGTCTAATTTGTGGAGCACCTGAGTATGGTACGATTTTATTTTCAACGTAAAGTGTAAAACTTTCAAAATCGTTTATTTTGTCAAATCTAACTCATTGCTTAAACGACGACTTGATGCTCTCGGGCTTCGTTCGATTGATTCGCTGAACAGTCTCTTCTGGTAGAAAAGATCTCCCGGAGTGTGGTTGATCCGCAACGTTCCTAATATTCTTTGAAATGTATTGCAAAGTAACTGGATGTTTGCTCGTGTTGGTCCTGGTCTGAGTGAACGCCTGTCGCATCTCGGTATAAGATAATCCGCGCACTAACAACATACGTTCTTCTATCGTCAGCATGCTTTTAGATTATGCTAAAAGAAAATAATTACGTTAACACAGAAATGGATCGAGACTTTATGACCACCCTGTATATATACTTGTGTATGTCACTGAACTCCTAAACGACTTAACCAACTTTGATGAAACTTTTTGTGTGTGTTTGAGTGGGTCCCGGATGTTTTAGATTCACAATTGAACCGTCTAAAACTTTAGCTGTAGGAGTTCACCTGAAGTGAAAATTTAAACATTGCTCAAGCGATCACAATTTTCGATGTTTGACAATGAAACTCAATATATCCTATTAAAATAATCCGAGGTAGGATTCTTTAAAAATTAGCAAAATGCGACAATTAGAAGTGGAGGTTTACCTGAAATCCGAAATTAAAAACTGACAACTGCCATGTTTGGTTCGTCTCAGCGTATATCATACAGTTTAATTAAACTTTAATATTTTATTTATTTAGGTGTAGCAACACTCGCCGGGTATCAGCTGGTATAAATATACATTTTGGTCATGGTTATTTTTGGTGTTTATTAGATAGGATCAGCGGGCATCTTGGGTAAATGTTTTTCCCGAAACCTTTTCATGAGAATTGTTTTGAAATTTGCAAAAAAAGATTCTAAAAATTGTAAACTGATATTGTTCAATAAGAACACTTACACTTTATTATTATTTAGTTTCTGTTAATAATGGTAGTTGACGCAGTCTGTAGTGGTTACTTACTTTGTACCACACAATACATTGTAACCAGGTCTGGAGACCACAAGCAGATTGACTTATCGTTGAGCACCAACACGTGGCAATAAGTTCAAAGATGAGACATCACCAGCACCATCTTGTGGTTGCTATTCAAAAACTGCAAAGTTTCCGCCACAAAAAAACAGAAGACATTTATCACACCCTAGTGTTAAAGTATTATTTAAAGCATTGGAAGTTCATTGGTCGAAATAGTGATGATCTTTCACCGTAAAAATACAACCGTCAAGAAACTGGAGTAAAATAGTCCCCCATTCAGTTCTCCGGGCAGGATTACTCGAGGGAATCCATGGCAAAGGCTCAAACACAGTGACATGTTTCTATGAACATGGAATGTTAGGACATTACATAATAGTTGGCCACTATATTAAACTGGAAATGTATAAAACTGTTATTCTTCCATTTATATTATATGGATGCGAAACATAGATTCTTAATTTAAGTGAGGAGAAAATATTATGGGTATTTTAAAATGTTCATAGGAACATTGTGCACCAAATAGAGATGAAGAGAGAGGTGAATGGAGAAGACTACATAACTGAGCTATATGATATTTATAGGAATCCAGATGTAATAAGAACAGTTAAGGCTCATAGACTGCGATGGGCACGACATGTGGCACGAATTGGGAAAGAAAGAGGGGCATGAAACTTGAGAAATCCTTAGTGTGCAGGCCAAGAATGAGATGGGAGAATAATATTAACCTCGATTACATTAAATTATATAAGATATGATTTGGAAACGTTAGCTATGGAGAGCATATGTTAGCAAGGCCATGAACCTACAGGCTCAGTAGCGCCAGTTAGTTATTATTTATGCCAATAGTAGTTCCTAAATGGAATCTTTCTATATGGCATAATGTGGGAACTAAGATGCATATTCCAAGAACAGTATGTACAAAGTTCTTCTCTGTGTTTTTACATAATGAAAATTAGTTTCTTGTTGCTCCACATGATTTCAACCTGAAATGTAATTGAACATTATAAATATATTGTCACATGTTTCACTATGTTGAAAATTTATCGATAAGAATATTTAAGTTAATAAAAGTAAAAAATTAGAAATGCTCCAGTAACACTTGATGGTTGCGATATTTATCCCCCCTCGAGAATCAGGAGGGCCTGGTCACTCGGATCCATTTACTCGACAAAGCAAGCAGCATGATTTGCTGTTCTGACCACAAATATCAGGAGTTCTTCATTTGCTGTCTTGTTTCCACACCAAATTTCAGCCCACTTCATACTGTTGTTGGATTAATTTACGTTTATTTACATTTTTAGCAAAATAATTATCTTCTGTAATGCAAAGAATATAAATTAACCTTTAAAAAAAAATTCAAAGAAAGATATTATGAATTATAAATACGGAAAATAGAGAACCTTGGTATAAAATTCACTTTGTAAAGTTATGTTTCCAAAATATTATGTTAACTGAATGTAAACTTAATATTTAAACAATCATTAACAGTTACAGTGCAGATTGTGTATGTTATCTAACCATTGCTCTAGAAAACACAAATTAAAATAAAATAACAAACAGTTTTTTTTTTTTAAAATATTAAATTGAAGATTTCTTGAAACAAGAAGAAATATTACACGGGAACTAAATTCTGAG
This sequence comes from Diploptera punctata, assembly GCA_030220185.1. Taxonomy (NCBI): domain Eukaryota; kingdom Metazoa; phylum Arthropoda; class Insecta; order Blattodea; family Blaberidae; genus Diploptera; species Diploptera punctata. The sequence goes on along the minus strand of JASPKZ010005171.1, from coordinate 3,734 downwards.
TACAGCTGTCATTTTACATGTTTTGTCGCTAGACATCAATTTACACTGAATAGAATTCATAGGTTCTTCATACAAATGTAGTGCACCACATGGCACGTCTGCTGTAATTGTGATACTTCAAAGTGAGAGGTTTTCTGGAAATTCAATTTACAAATGTAAATAAAAAAATCGTCGCCCCACATAGCAGATATTGTTTGGCGTAAAATTGTATGAAGTTGTAGTTAAGGTACATCTCGATGCTTATATTAACAAAAGTTTCACAATGGTTTGTCCAAAAGAGTCTTGTAGCTGAGGTAGAAAATGTGCAGGATGATTATCTGCACGGAATGTTGAATTCATATAATGCACCTTCCAAATTATATGCGACATGAAATGACATTAACTTACTCAAAGTCATTATAAATTACCTGGATGTTGCCTGGAACCTGCGGTCATCTCTCCATCATTCACACCACATTCACACCTGAAATACATTTAATGGTATTGGAATAATAATGATAATAACAATTATAATAATTTCCATCTTAACAGAAAGAGTAGTTTACAGTATCAAGACAGACGGCTGGTGAAATATGGAATTTTAGTGCAGATAGTTAGGCGATTACTGGCTAATATGTAACCTGGAAATATATGTTGCAGAGGGGCAAAAAATTATAAGAAACACTATTTTGCGTTCTGGAGCCGAGTTTATATCTGTGGCATCATGTCTCTACCAGGATAATTATTATAATAGTGTGGCTATAGCTGAAAATTTGCTAGAAATAAAGACGATAGTTTGTGGAAAAATAAGGATTAATAAGGGGCTTCCAAAATCATTTGTGGAAGCTGGAAATAAACTCAAACCAGGAGAAAGTGTATTTTGCAGTAAGGGAGAAGTTTTGCTAGAAACATGGAAAGATAAAAGAGACGTAAGAACGATTAGGTAACTATATCAGGCAAATAGTGAGTGGGGAGGGGGGTCGGTAAAGTTGTAAAAATGGTCTATTGAATACTTAAATATAACAAGTATGTAAAGGGCGTAGACAGGGCTGACCAGTACCTATCACATTACTCCATGCTCAGAAAAACGGTGAAATGGAGCAAGAAAGTTGTATTGTCCAGACCCACCAGGGAGCCTTTCAGGAGACATGAAGAAACATAAATTAACACCAATTGTGACTGGTTAAGAGAAAAATACTCCTCCACACTTTGCCGCGTTTGCAGTGAACACAAGAAAAGAATAAAAGAAACTCACTACACGTGTTTCTGCACTGTGCCTTTACATAAAGGGGAATGTTTCCAACGCTATTACACCCTCAATTTCTACCAGAAGGTGTGGTCAGTTCACTAATAAATAAATACTTAAATATTATTGTTACTGAATGTATACATAGATGTAAAAATCGCAGTATGCTAGCGCGGTTTAAAATTTAATAGTCCAGCCACTGTGAAAAATGTCCGGTCTAGCAGGGGTGGGTGGATCGCACAGCTGTCGGTCACCAATGTGTTAAAGGAGTATTTATAAAAATGCTACATACACACTTGCACATATGTATCACGTTGAACCAGATGCCAAGATATGGCCATGGTTTTTTGGCCCGATATTTTAAGGTGGCACCTCCGGGTAAAAGGATGTCCAAGTTACACCCTGAAAGCACTTCTACTAACCAGACGCATCTGGTGTTCGACCAGTCCCAAGGAGAGTTCCGCACATCCTTTATTCTTGAATTCATCCTACAGGTTCCATTAACCTGAAAAACAAGAAAGGCATCACGTCAGCACAACACTCAGAGATCCAGATACCTTAACTACAACTTCACCCTATTTTTATGCCAAATAATATCTGCTTATGTGGAGTGATGATTTTTCTTTTTTTACATCTTTATATTGTTTTTCTAGAAAACCTCTCATTTCTAAGTATCACAGTATGACAAAAGCGAGAATGAAGGTGCTGTACTACATTGTTTTAAGCGCCTATCAATTCTCCTCAATGGTTAACAATTCCAAGTGAAAAAAATGGCAAAAATGTATCGCTGCACACAGAACTAATTCCCATGTAATACTTTTTTTTTCTTTCGTGAAGAAATTTCGAATTAAATGTAGAAACATCCTGTATGTGATTTTGTTTGAAGTTGTGTTTTCTTGAGCAATGGTTCTGCATGTAAATAAATGTATGCACATTAAATTATTTTATATTTAAATTTATATAAAATGACCTGTTTTCACCATAAAGTTCATGCAATCAACTTATGTATTGCGAATAAAATCACCCATTTTGTTGCATCCGTCCAGGCTACAATATTCTTACCAAACAGTTTTCCCTCCTCATGTAATTTATTTTACACGCTCATAGTGCTGAGATTATTTGAATGACTTCAATGTACTGTTGTTTTCAATCTCACCATCTTGTGTTTCTTCATTGCATCAAATTTATTTTCAAATGTAGTTTCCTAGAAAGATAAACGTTTATAACTGATTAGTACATTTTGACAATTATTGTGGCAATCTTCTTCATATATATGCAAAACATCAATAGATAATTATGGACATTTTCATGAAGTGTCTGAATTCAAATAACTTGCAACCGTAACAAACAGAAATGAATTATGCATAGGATCATCTCTGGGTATAGGCTGTACTATACATGGTGGATAATCTTTTGTCTCAAATTCTCTCAGTCTTGTTAAATTAATAATATATAAAATGGCGATTCTTCAGGTTATAAAATTAAAAGGATGCGAAACAGATCTCTTACTTTCAATACGTAAGAAAATGTGGGTATTTATGGAATAAAGTGCATATTGACCTAACAGAGATATGTTAGACAGGTGAATGGAGTCAACTCCATGATCTTGATAGAAAACCAAATATAATATGAGGAGGTTAAGTTTCATAGACTCCGATGGGCAGGACATTTGGAACCGTTATAAAAATGAATACTTATTGTAGGAAACACAAAGTGGAAACCATTCAGTAGGAAGGCCAACGACATGGTGGGATAATAACATTGAAGAACGACCGTTAATTACAGAGGGGATGATTGGAAAATATTATCTCAGGATATATGATGTATGGAGAGCTTATATCTGCGCTACAATGGACTTCAGGGGTCATTAGTGTTAGTGGTAAATAAAACTTCTGTTATTAATCGTTTTCCTTTTGTGTTTTTCTTTGTAGAAATTTTCCAAGTAGATGTGGCTTGCTAAATTTCTGTAAATTAGTTTCCGTGGAAATTGCATTTGGTTTGGACACATTTCTCCCCTGTTACACACAGAGCCATCGTTTGTAAGATATAAATGGAATCCTCAGGTTTAGGAATGGAACATGTGAAAGAGTATATTTTGTGCTGCAAAGTATCTCGAAGCCTCGCTCTGCGCATGAGTTGTAAGAATCCTTCCTCGATAATGATACATATGGTATTTGGGAATAAACAGGATGAAAATCCTACAAATTATGAATGTGAAGAAGATCTCTTTTCTAAAACCTCATTTAAAACGTTAACTATTTTTTGAATTAAATGAACAATGTATCAAATTTAAATAATTATTTGTTTGTGATCTGGAAACTGCGGGTGTCATCGGGTTATCAACATTTGACCTACTCTACATATAACTAGGCCTCGCTGCCATGAACCTGGGGAACTGATAAGGCGTCACAGGGGGCGAGGTTTAGGTCTAAAGTTAAATATTGCAACACAGTATAGTGATACCAATTAATTATATCCAAGCAATGATTTGTTTTGAATATAACTTAGA
>JASPKZ010005170.1:0-30362 GCA_030220185.1 Diploptera punctata | reverse complement strand
GGGTACATACACATATATGCCAGCGGGGCCTTACAATTGCAGGACATGTGAAGAGAGGGACATATTTCGTGACAACACGAACACTTTAGACGTAATAAATTGTATGAAGCTTCTTTAAATGAACAGAAAATATAGGCATTTTTACCAAAAATGCTATAATTATTTTTAAGTAAAAAATCTTCATATAACCTTAAAATTTATATACTTTTTAAATGCATAATTAACCGTTGATGTTACTATTTAAAAGGTAAAAATGATACATTTTGTACCTGAGTACTCAATATTGAACTCAATAATTTTTCGGTTGAATCAGTTTGTAGGCATTTCGGGACACGTATATGATCAGCTTTTCAAAAGGTACTAAATGTTGTAGTTGAAAATTAATAGTTCGAGAAACCATCTAAAACATAAAACAGAAAATATATTGTTTGGGGAAAACCCTAAAAAACAAAGTTTTTTTTTTGATTTGGAAATATCCTAAAGAATATAATCCTGGAAATTCAATCAAAGCAGGAATCGATTTCGAACATGCTGCGTGAACAACAACATAACTATTGTATTATAAAAGATTAGCTGTGATCACAGATAAACAAGTAAATACAACATTACCGGGTATAGAAACCTGACTCGATACGTGCTTGAATGTCCTGTTTCAAGTTTTCCTCAACCATAGCGCTACCAGAAAACATACATAATATTCGTTATTTCGTGTTCACAGATACTAGATTTAACTCTTACAGTTAGTAACTAATAAAATAGTAAAACGTTATAACTCGAATATTAAAGTTATTACTAGGCATATTAGAGTGTTTTAATTTTTAAGACAAAAAATAAAATGTAAAATGTTTGCAGAATTTGCTTACACCCCGAGTTTCAGTCGATGTAAAAGACATATGTCAAATTCAAGAAGATTTGATAATATTTAGAGGTTGCAAACTTGTTCATTTTTGTAAAATTAGGAAAAAAGTTGATTTTTCACTGTTAATTAGTTTTATTAGAAAAAACTAAAATCACAAATAAAAATAATATTCAGTAATCAATTGATTTGGTGATTGCTTCATGAAATTCCATACGTTAAGTGATAAAATAAAATAAAACTGTTGAAGTTTTATACGATTTTTACATTTATTTTAATACATATTGGTTACAGTTGCTTCAGTACTTTGTACCTTCTTGAGACGAATACTTAAACAGTTTTACTTAATTTAAGCACTAAAATAATATTATAACTAGAAATAAAATTAATAAGTAGTATTAGGTGAATCATGTGTTATATAAAACAACTTTGAACGATTTAATACCTTCTTTTGTCTGCTTGGTGACGACTTATATGTGATGCTTGTTTTTGTTGTTTATCCCTAACCGATTTCTTAAACTTTCTTATTAGAGCAATTTCTCTTTCTGCGGTATCATTGACTAAGTTAAGAGAGTTTACATGACTTCTTAGAGAAAAACTGCAATATTCTATCATGTCGTGATTCCCAAACAATTCAAAGAAGGTCATTGTTTTGTTAGTAACTAAATGGCTCACGTATTTTCTTTCAAAAACAACGTTTTTACCTTATAATAATTATTATTATAAAATTATAATTTTATTCCCTTGGCAACGGAAATGGATTTCATACGAAGGGCAGCAAGAATATTAAGAAGAGAAAAAATTAGGAACTCAGTTATAAGGGAGAAAATGAAGATTGAAGACACTATTTTAGATTATATTAAAACTCAGCAATTAAGATGGTAAGGATATGTCCAGCGAATGGACGAGGATCTACTACCAAAATCTGTTTTGGAATGGAAACCTGAGGGACGACGAGGCAGAGGAAGACCTAAAACCTCCTTGAGTCAGGGAATATGTTCATACATGAAGGAGAAACATCTACAACCAGGAGATTGGATGGACCGACAAAATTGGCTATTAGGAATCGGTCGATGTCAAAGACATTAATCAACCGATCATCTATCTATAATTTTATTCCATTTTGCCTTGCAGGTTTTGTTTCTAAATTTTTAGTATTATTTAACTTAAGGGTCTGAGTAATGCGTTTGTCCATAAAAAGCCAATCCTACATTTTTCCTACATATACCAAAGGTGTTTATTAGCAGCTGTGAGAACATTTCTTTTGACGTCTGCACTGGATAATGCTCAGAATCTGTAGTATATCCACACCATTCTTCGGAGCCAATCAACTTTCAATTTCCTCGTGCCAAAAGCAAACATATATGAGGCTGACAAAATGTGCAATTCGTTTCATTCAATTCTATTCTGATTGAATAATATTCAACTGTTTAATGAAGAGAACAATTTTAAATGCTTATATAAACTTTGTCATCCACCTGGCAGAGCCCCTAGGATCTTGTAATTGAAGTTGTTCTTAAACCAACCTCCTAGGTAATTAGTGAGGGTTGTAATAACTATTTTTCTTGGACGACTTCCATCTTTAGGACATGATGGATGTAGTTAACCATTTTCACTCATTATTCTTCTCGAGTCCACCGCTGTGGTGTCGAGGTAGCGTGCTGCCTTGTCATGCAGCAGGTCCGGGTTCGATCCCCGGTCGGGGCAGTTTTTCTCGGTGAGGTTTTTAACGGGGTTTTTCCTCACCTGTAAGAAAAATGTCAGGAAAATTTTAAGGCCCAAACGGTCCCTGAAATCATATGGCCATCATCACCATCATCATCCTTATCATTATCATCATCATCCTTCACCGGTGTGGAAAGCAACGGGAAGTTACCACACCTACAATTCCCTAGTAAAGCTGCAAGAATAGCATGAAAATGCTATGATTGAAGTGAAGGACCTGCCTTCTGGCAGAATTACTATGGATGGATTCTTCTAGAAAACCTTGAATGGATCTTTCTTCTCCATCATTGTATATAACTTCTTATCAAGTGAAGCACACTAAAGTCGGAACTTCAGAAAAAATCTGGCTGTCAGAACAACTTTTATCGTATCCCACAAGCACTCCTTTCAATATTAGATTATGGGCGTGATGGCGGTAAGTCAACCACAACAATGTTCGTCCGAATTCCTTGAAAGGCCCATTTGTGCAAAGTACTTCAAAACTAAAAATTGTACTAGTTTGAAATAAAAGAGATCAGTGTATGCAACCCCCTAAATATTATTCATATTTCATTTAAATTAGGCATATATATGTTTTACATCAATGAGACTTAGGACGTAAACAGTTATATGAAAATCAAATCTTTGGAAAAATAAAACATCATAAGGTATACTTAGCATGAACAAAATATATATCCATCCATAGTAATTCTGTCCAAGGGCCGGTCTTTCACTGCAATCATAGCATATTTCATGCTATGCTTTGCGGCTTTACTAGGGAATTATAGGTGTGGTAGCTTCCCGTTGCTTTCCACACCGGTGAAGGATGATGGTGATGATGGCCGGATGATTTTCGGGGACAGTTGGGCCCTAAGCATGCTGACATTTGTCTTACAGATGAGGAAAAACCTCACCCAGGAGCCTGTCCCGACCGGGGATCGAACCCGGGCCCGCTGCGTGACAAGGCAGCACACACACATTGAATGCGCAAGGTTGTCATTTCGACAATCCTGGTGTACTCTCCTGGCATTGGCGTAATTGTAACTCACCTCTGAGGTTGGGGCTGCCCCGAAAATAATGATAGTGGTGCGCCAAGACAGACCTTATTTCTAAATTTAATCTAAGGGGAATATGAATGATGATAAGTATAATGGCCATATGGCATTCGGGGACCGTATGGACCTTAAAGTTTCCTGACATTTGTCTTACAGTTGAGGAAAAACCCCGAAAAAGCCTCGCCCAGGAAACTTATCCCTACCGAGATTCGACCTTGGGCCCGCTGCGTGACAAAGCAGCACGCTACCTCGAGACCACAGTGGTGGACTATATTAACACAATAATAACATTATGATGTACAATTATATATGTAAGTTCCTTATAATTGTAGTCCTCAACTAATAAAACAAAAGACTGTAGGCGTTTCGGGACCAGTCGCATCCTCAGCTGATGGTTGCACGCTACAAACTTCAGCACTTAACTGTAATTGCAATCTTCTCAACTAATAAAACAAAAGACGCTAGTGCTTTTGGGGCTAGTCCCATCTTCACCAGCAGACATTTTACCTTTTGTTGTATATGGAACTGATCCCGAAACACTAAAATGTCTTATTCTTTATGAGAAGACTGCAATTACATGTTACTTAATTTCTTAATTTTATATAAAATTGTTTAAATAGTGATTATTGCCTTAGCGAAATTCTACCATCGACTACTTAGTATTGTGTTGATTTGCATTAGTTTCCAAATATCAGCTAACGTATTCCTTGAAATCCAATCGATAAAAAGTAATTTTATTCTAATTACTTGACGAATCACGAAAGTTTATTAAATTAAAATAATCCTTAACTAATTAAATGACTAAATGTACCTGGTTATGGAGGCCACAAGATTAATCCCGCATTCACCATTTCTTCACCTCAGCTAACAGATTATGTCAGCCCTGCATTAATAGTAGTTTTCATTCTCGCCTCTGTCTTCGAGAATCGATGGGCTTTCAAGAACGTATAAATCCTGACCATTGCTTCCTTCGGAAAGAAAGTAAAGCCGTGTTTCTCATGTCGTAGATTTACTACAAATAGAAGAATCTAGAACCTGAAATAAGAAGCCACTAAAAAAATTCGGATTTTTCACATCCAATTTGAATTGCGACACTAATAACCTATTTTTTAAAAAAGTATGTTAAAAATGAAATCCCAAGTATTCAACTAAATCCAATCCAATCTCCTATATTCCATTCCATTACAATGCATTATTGGATATAGACCTAATAGATATAGAACAATAGGAATGAGATGCACAAAGAATTTAAACATAGACTCAATTATGAAAATGAGTACTGTTGTACATTCCAGGTACTCCCGTTTTCCCAACTTCTCCCAAAAACGTTATAGTGAAGATATACAAACTGTTACTCTACCATTATATTACATGGATGCGAAACACAACCGCATATAGTGTTTTCTCTTCAAGAATCGACTCATTAACCTGTGCTTTGCATAGGTTAATTATTACAAGATGGACCACTAAATAAGTCCTGCGAGATTCACTCGCCTAAAATAGTGAGGCTCATTCTGAACTGTTCGGCTATCGGACTCTCTGCTTGCCAGCAGTGCACTTTCCGACGCGCAATTCTAGTGTGACAGTGTCCACATTTTATTTCAATCCATGACTCATGCGAACACATCTTGCCGCCAAATGCCTAGGGTTAAGGTACGTACACACTTGCACCATGTTCGTCAGATTTGTACGGGGTTTTAATGTGAGCGCGCGCGGCGCGCGCACCGAGCACATACGGCGCACCACGATCCATTCATTGTCGGTTTTTTCCACGAACTTTTTGATGGTTCGCTGTTCAGATTTGGACGGGTTCTTGATAGGTTCGTTGTTTTCGGCGCGCACCTTATTATTATTTGAATATGGAATGGTCAGAGGAAAACATGTTAAAACTTATTGAACTTTATAAAAACAAACAACTATTGTGGGATCCTCGACATAAGGATAATTTTTAAAAATAATTGAAAGGAGATGCCTGGAGGGAAATAGGAGATAAAATCGACATATCTCCGGATACATGCAGGAAGAAGGTAATTACTTTACTTTCTTCCTACCGGCGAGAGAAAAGTAAAATATTGTTATATTATAAAATAAAATAATTTAAAATACCTTCCTAGGTAAAATCCGTCGTCCTCAACTTTTAAAAATATGTAATCTTTATGCCTGTAGGCTTTTTCAGGACATCCGTCCCATCTTCAGCTGTTCATTCTTCACTACAGCATCCAGTATGAAGTTTGATGCTGCTGGTCCTAATGTGGCTTTGTCGTATTAGTATTGTTATATTGTTGACACATAACTTAGTATTGTTGGTTTAGCGCTACAATAAATAGTGAAGATTGTCAGGTCAGTGTCCACTTCATGTCTATCGTTATTTTTTACTCTAAGGAATTTAAAAAAATGATTTCACAATACTGTTACAGCATGCCTGTTTTTTTTCAATGTTTTTTTTTCGTGTATACTAAACACGTTCATTTCATAATGTATATATTATGACAAAACAATAGAATATATAAACATATACCAGTAATAAGCGTATTGTGTAAGGTGACCAGACGTCCCGATTTTGGAGGGACAGTCCCGATTTTTAACAATTTGTCCCGCGTCCCGCGGAACTTAAAAAAAGTCCCGATTTTTGGGAAAGAATTCACGAGAAGCTAGGGAACGGCGGGAGAACGGAAAGGTAATATACGGTTTTCGGCGCCCATGTAGTTATTTCGCCAGGATATGAGTTTTATATTATTTTTGTTAATTTTATGATGTTAAACTTTAATAATAACAAATCATTGTTGAGAACTGCTTATCAAAGTTTACATTGTTGATTTGACCACCATTGCTTGGTAAATAAAGTATGGACATAAAAAAAATCGCAATTGAGTGTTGAGACTTTGAAAGTTACTTTATGTGTGAAATATAATTTAACAAATTCTTGTGCAAAAAAATGCATGACCTTTTAAAAAAGATAGCAATTTACTTAAAAAATTCACTCAAATGAGAAATATGCAAAATAATAAAATAATACTAGTACTATACATATTTTTTAAATGTATTACATTTGTAAATTGCACTTATGTTGATATTAAAATTAATATATTATAATAATATTTTTGCATTCTATAAAAGTGTTTGTTGCTCCATAGAGTATCTTTACATTTAATAATCTATAGAATCAAACAAGACCAATATATTTTTTTCATATTTCATAATATTTTGGCGAAATGTTAATATTTTAGTAAAAATGTAATATTCCTTCATATTTTTCAATTTTTAAAAATAAAATTTCAACAATTAGTTAAAAACATTTTTGAAGTGATTGTAGTTTTGAAATTATTTGACAATATAATATGGTATACAAGTAAAAATTCCTCAGTATTCTATCCAGAAGAAAATATACCTAAATATTTTTGATAAAAGAAAATAATTGAATAAGGAGACATGGAATGACCAAGTGTAGGCCTTTGTCTCTGCAAAATGTCTATTGAAGGTTTGTGTAAATAGAATCAGGAAGGAGGTCCCATCCACCATCAAATCTGTGAAAGCTGCTCTGTACACTACCTCGCATGATTGTATATCAAGGGAAGAAAGCTAAAATGAGCTCTCTTCACCCAACAGTAAATATTGGCACAAATGAAAAGAAAACGCCCGAAACCATAAGTTTCTACAATGTAACCAAGTAAGGTGTGGGTATTGTAGATAAAATGACCAGGCAATATACAGTGAAGGCCTCAAGCAGACGATGGCCTGTGCATATATTTTACAATATTCTGGACTTGGCAGTAATAAATGCAGTTGTAATACACTGCTCAAAATAATTAGGGGATATTGTAGATTTACCTACTAAGACTATGTTTTTTTGGAATAGTATTAGATGCAATCACTTTCTATTACTCCAAGATAATGTAAATAAGAGTTTGAAGTTGTTACGTAACCTCGGTACCACACCAGAGGGTAGTATCTGTACTGTTGATGTGAAAGGGTGGTGTGGGGGTGAATGTTTTGTTGCTGTTTTTAAATCCAGTCCAGTTTTCAGTTAGTGAATGACTTGCCTTAGGGACAGTGAAGCCTCGACAACGTGATTTACCTGAATCAATGGCTTGGAGGGCCATAGAAAGGATGGAAGCTGGACAGACACAACAAGAGGTGGCACAAGCCATTGGGGTGTCTCAAAGCGTGATTTCCAGGCTTTGGAATCGTTTTCAAAGAAGAGATACTGTTCACAGAAGAGCCGGACAAGGTCGACCATGGGCAACAACAGCAAGGGATGACCGTTACCTCATGTTAACAGCCCGTCGGAATACACAGCAGAATGCAACTCAACTGCGAAATACACTTCAAACAGCAACAGGGCGCAGGGTGTCAACTCAAACTGTCCGTAATTGACTGCATGGTAGTGGTCTCTATTCCCCTAGGGCCATAGTGTGTACCAGGATAACTCCACAATACCGTAGAGATCGCAGAAACTGGGCGAGGATCATCGTGGGTGGAGGCATGCCGAATGAGATCAGTTCTTTTTTCTGATGAGTCGCGATTCAACGTGGAATGTGATAGTCGGCGTGTATTCATCTGGAGGGAAAAAGGGACATGAAACAATCCAGCATTTGTACGCGAAAGATCCCCATATGGTGGCGTGGATTGATCGTGTGGGCAGGAGTCAGTAGTGGTGGACGTACGGACCTCTACGTCATCCAAGGTGGTACTTTGACTGCGGTAAGGTATAGAGATGAGATTCTCCGACCTTTTGTCGTGCCTTATGCTGGTGCCATAGGTGATTCTTTTCTTTTTATGGACGATAATGCACGACCCCACAGAGCTGGCTTGGTGGACGACATGCTGGAAGTGGAGGGTATCGAGCGTATGCAATGGTCAGCTTCCTCCCCGGACTTAAATCCGATAGAGCATGTGTGGGGCGCATTGCAGGCAGACCAGCACCTCCCACAACTGTTCCAGAGCTGCACATTGCTCTTATGGAAGAGTGGCCACGTATCCCCCAAGAACTCATTGCTAACCTCATTACATCAATGTCACACAGGTGTGAGGCAGTGCTGGCCGTTCGAGGAGACCATACACCATACTAAAGAAACATTTTCACCCATGTTAATGCTGCTTTGTTTGTTTGCCATATTCCTAATCAGGATCTCTTAGACATCTGGTGTGGTACAGAGGTTACGTAACAACTTCAAACTCTTGTTTACATTCTTTTGGAGTAATAAAAAGTGATTGCATCTAATACTGTTCCTAAAAACATAGTCATAGTAGGTTATTCTACAATATCCCCTAACTTTTTTGAGCAGTGTATATAGATCAGTCACTGGCAAAATAATTAAAGTAAGACATATATTCAGCAACTTGCAGAAGACGTCGCCACGAACACTTGAAACGTCAATCACATACGACTCCGGACTGTTATCAATCAAAACGACGGAGGTGTGAAGTGAAACAGTTGTGTAAAGACAACAAAAGTAATTCAAAATATTATGTTTGCAAGAAAATGGGTTGTGGTAGATGTACCAAAAAAATTTAATACACATGTGCCTATTGTGTTTGAGATTCTTGTGAAATGCATCAATGTAGTAAGAACATTATTTTTTCAGCTTGTAATAAATAATTTTCATTATTTTTTTCATGTGAAATTTGTAATTTAAATTAAAACTTTTTGTTAAAGTAGATAAAATAAAATAATTCTAAACATTTCCTTTCCAAAGATGTTGAATCAAATTTAATTTAATTTAAATCTTAATATACTGTATCATTATACACCTTACTCATATGAATAATCAGTAGTTGTAACTCAGATAAGTATGTTTACAATTTGCTTATACACTGCTCAAAACAATTAGAGGAACACTATGAAATATGGAAATATTTTTCATTGGATAAAGGTACAAACATGAAATTAATAAAGTACATTATTTGTGGTTATTTATTTATTTATTGCTCTGTCAGTAAAAACAAATGAATAACGCTGACAATTAACTTTTCAAATAATTCCGCTATGTAAGCAATTGAATCTTGTGCTTATTTTTCAAAGTTAAACACTCGTTATATAGAGTTAGTATCGTGTATGGCCTCCACGACATTCGATGACACTTTGGCACCTTCGTGGCATGCTCGCAATAAGCTTCTGGATTTCCTCTTGCGGGATATTCTCCCATTCCTCCTTCAGAGAATCTCCAAGTTGCTGCAGAGTTTGTGGAGCTTGATGTCGGTTCCTGACCTTCCTGTCTAGAAGATCCCACAAGTGTTCAATAGGGTTCAGGTCTGAGCTGACCGCTGGCCACTCCATTACCTCAATGTCATTCTTCCTCAGGAAATCCCTGATGACAGCCGCAGAATGTGCCCTGGCATTATCCTGCATAAACAGAAATTCAGGGCCTACTCCAATGGCAGCAGGTACTACATGCTCTTCCAGAACGTGCTCGATATACCGGACAGCATTCAGTCGCTGGGGAACAAGTACAAAGGTCCGTACGATTGTTGTACATAACTCCGGCCGACACCATTATGGAACCTCCTCCGAATCTATCAATTTCCTGTACAGCCTCTGGAGAAAATATTTCTCCTGGCCGTCCCCACACCCTCAATCGACCATCACAACGTGTAAGACGATACCTGGATTCGTCCGAGAAGAGCACAGACTCCCACTGGTTCAGGTTCCAATCACCATGGTTTTCAGCATACGTACGTCTTGCTGCCTTATGCCCATTTGTTAAGCGTGGTTTTTAACGGGCCTTTTTGGACGAATATTCTCTTTCCTTAATCTGTTCCTTATGGTTGGGTCTGAAACCCGGATTCCGGAAGCCATATGAAGGTCATTCTGCAGGTCTTTTGCAGTTTTTGAAAGCTGTCGAAGAGCAGAAAGAACAACGTATCAGTCATCCTGGGGGCTTGTTTTAAATTTACGGCCCTGGTCACGTCTTCTACAATACTGACCTGTCTCTCTGTGCCTGTTGCGTAACCTGGACACCACGGAAGGAGAAACCCCAAGCTCTCTAGCCACTTGTCGCAGAGATTGAGCTTGTCGTAAAATATGTAGAGCATGATACACTTCAAACTCATTTAAATGCCTCATTCTGTCAGAGACTTCAATAAACAAGGCAATAATCAACATTCGTCACTATAGCAACATCAGGTAGCTTACCAATTAGAAGTGGCCAGTGCCTTCCAAAATAAAAAAAATTCTCTATATTTGTTATTTGAGGTAATTTCTCTTTATTTAGGCCATGGATCTTTAAAATTTGTATCCAATGATAAAATTAATAATTCAATTTACATATTGTACAACTTTCAGCATCACAGCTTTAAAAAACAATTACTTATTAAATTTATTACAAGTGTTCCTCTAATTGTTTTGAGCAGTGTATTTTAACATGGGTCAAATTGCCCCACTGTGGGCGTTGTATGTGAACCGAAACTCCGGGCGTCCTTGGTTAAACTGTGAACACTTTTATAATCTTCTTCTGACGTGTCTTTTCTTTTTTCGATTCTTTTAATTCTTTTGTAATCTACTCGTACATTCCATTCAACTGCACTAATAATTTTAGGTTGTTCTTCGTTTGCTTCCTTTCTTCTCGGAACCATTTAATTTATTTGTGTGCTATGCATAACGGTAGGCCTATTGGCTAGCTCTGACTTTGTTGATATCGTGTATTTTGAGGTATCGTTATAAGGAAAGGGAGGTCACTATACACTCACCTATTCGCAGAATAATGGCTAGACTTTTATATTTAACTCTTTTGTGTATAGACCTATAAATATTAAACGTGTCATGAAATATGTGAAGCATGTATCCCATATAAGAGGCACATATTCTCATTTATAATCTATATAAGAGCCGTGATGTTGTGTTAGAAAAACATGAAGTAGGAGGTAAGATAAGACTCATTTTATTAATTTATCCTATACTAATTGTTTTATCGATTGGCAATAATATGGACTTTTAGTAATTTTGTTCACTGTATTATTACTTTTAAAATCACTCTAATACAAACAGGTCACGAAATCAACAAATTATTTAAACACGTTTTATCGATTTTATTCAGAGATGATAATGTTAACTACAGAATAAACATTATTAAATAAATTGAGATTTTAAAACAAGTCAAGAATGTAAACGTACTTAATCCTCTATACAGAACATTATCCGAGAATATTTTGTACCTCTTTAATAACTTATGAATGAAAATGTTCCGAAATTCTCAAGAGGTGCTTTAATAGAATTTGAGAGCTCCTCATTGCGACATCCATTCTCATCTCATATGGGTCTGAATATTCGTCTTAGAATCTTAATTTCTATTACTTTTATTTAGCCTCCTTTCTGCACTGTCATGTAACTCTACAGAGGGTGTAAGTACTTTCAGGGCGTGTAGTGGGGACCTAGACGGTAAGAACTCATGTTCGGAAATGTACAATGTTCCCGCTACGTGCAAAACGTCTCTTTCAGACGTCTGCTGCTTATCATCTGGATCCACTTACAAGAAGGGCTCAATATGACGACCACCGACATCAACACTGATAGATACGTCATTGCCATGTTCTGGTAGACAACATTACCAGTACATGGTCCTGCAACATCCGCCGCAGCCATAACCCGTGCCAGAAGGTCTTCCTCGATTGCCATAATAGTCTCGTTATTCAAGGATTTCATGTGACCCCACAGGTAGTAGTCTGTGTCCAAGCAATCGGGTGACCAAGATCTATCCTCTGTTACCAAAATTGTTTGTTCAGTTGATATATGGCAAGCAGCCTTATCATTGCACCGACTTCCCGTGCAATAACATCATGCCGCCATATTCCGCAAATGAGTAGTTAGCCGTGATCAACGACACATTACAAATGAAACGTAGGATGTATAGCTTAGTACAGTAAGAACAAGACCACGGCACCAGGTACCAACAACTCAGAACGGATCATAAACTCAACCGAATGACATGTAAACAAGCCTGTAGTGGGCATGGGGCATCATCTGATCGGCGAACGACGTACGTAATACCCTAGTTTTGCGCCGAAAAGGCATACGTTGTGATATTTTGCGCGTAGCGGGAAAACGGTATGTTTCCAGGCATGAGTAACCGTCTTTGTCCTCACTACACATCCTTAAAGCCTGCAATGGAAATTTAGTTATACCCTATATATCACAACTATACAATACAGTAGTCACTTTTAATCCACATTTGTAGTGACTTAAAGGATGTACTGAAACGAAATGCTGACATTTGTACATAGAGTAATACAAAAAGAATGCAAAAAATAAAGTCAGTTTAGGTACAAGGTAGACAAGAGACGTTTTGAAAATCAACTCATTTATATTTTTACACTTTCTAAATTGTTTTTGTCACTTTTATTGTTTACATTTCTATATAATGTGTATATAATGTGACTTAATGTTTATCTCGTGCTCAATTTACCGGCTTTGAATTTCATGGCAGCAGCAGGACTCATTATGGGCCAATAGGAATTAGATTCGTGTGTGAAGTTAATTTAAAGACATTCCATTGAATCCTACGAGACAGCTAGGCGCTCCAATAGGTTAATGTTAATAACTTATTTTATTTTCTTCAATTTCCCCCTTAATTTTAGTTCTGTTTGTTAATGTGTTGTCCTAATATTTTCAAGGTAATAAAGTGAAGAAGATTGGGATAGGTAGGTCATGTATATAGAATATATAACTGTAGAAACATTTTATTTATTTTATTTGGAAACCTTTGAGAAAAATGTATTAGAACTAACTGGTTATTTGAACCCGTAAGTTCAAGACTGCACTGACATGAGCTTACTATACATCCGTATCCTCAGCAAATATTTTCTATTCGCCTCCTCTGTAATCTATAATCTCTGTAATCTCAAATAATGGTTAATGATATTCTCCCACGTAATCTCATGCAAGATTATGTTTTGTAAATTGTAATTTTTATATTCTTACCAAAAGTCAAGAAGCCGGAATATTTATTCTTAAAATTTTAAAATATTCACTTTCGAGGATTGTTTTGAATGGTATTGCAAGAGTTGAAATTGTATAGTAGTGTTTTAAGGCGCCAAGCTGCGCCAATATTATCTGGTACAGAAGCGCTAGCGACGCGTGGAAAGCTCCATAATGCAAATGTACTGCACTGTTCCACACGCACACCACACATGAATATTTCAAATCGTGCTTTTTTTTACAGTCTACATTTTCAGCGATAGTTCCCTATCGCCACATCATCAGGTCGTTGATAAATCTCCATACATCGATGTCGTATAAAATACAAGTTTTTTTTTTCAATCATAGCTTACATGTTTTGAGCAATGCGGCAAAAATTTACATTTAAAACACTGATATATTATTATTTAAAATTTTACACGCACAGACTCCATGGCGAGTTAGGCCAAGAAAGCCATTTTCTTACAACCTGGATTCTATTGATTTCTTTATCTAATAATGTTCTTTAACAACTAAGTTCATTAGTGTCGCTATGGGCAAAACGAAATATAGGCATATATTCACGCATAAAAGTATATTATATAATGGAAATGGACAATCAATGACAAATGATGTAAATTTTGAAGAAGTAGCTGAAATTAAATACCTAGTAACAATGATTAAAAATAGGAATGAGATCAACAAAGGAATTAAACATAGGCTCAATTTTGGAAAAGCTTGCTAATGTGCATTTCAGTCACACTTGTCATCTCAACTCCTCTAAAAAAATTAAACTCAAAATATATAAAACTGTTACTATCCCAGCTATTTTATATGAATGGCAAACATGGACTCATACATTAAGGGAGGAAAGGAGTGGGTATTTGAGAATAAAGTTCTTAGGAAAATGTGTGGACCCAAGAGAGATGAGAACAGACAGGCGAATGGAGAAGCCAATATAACAGTGTGTTACATGATCTTTACGAGAAATCAGATAAAATGAGAATAGTTAAGTCTCGTAGAATGAGATGGGTAGGATTTGTAGCAAAAAATGGGGAATGAAATAGGGGCATGGAAGCTTCTTGTAGGAAAACCAGAGGGAAGATTCGCAGTTGGTAGACCAAGGATGAGCTCGGAAAATAACATTAACCGTTATTTGAGGGTAGTACATTATACAGAAAAACATTGTTCAGGAGAGAGATGTTATGGAGAGCTTATGTCCGAACAGCCATGAATCTACGAGTTTGATAGTGCCAGTGAGTTAGTAATTAGTTTAGTTATTCAATTTCGGGTATGCCAAGGCCAAACGTTTGTTTAGAGACTTTTCTTTTCTTAGACTTCATTTTTAATGTGTCGTAATTGTACAACACTGGACCAGGGCGTTAGTTTTCATCCAAATGAAATCATACTAACGAGTTTTATGTCCTAAACAATTCGTGGACATCGGCTGGATTTGAACTCACAAACTTTGGACCGAAGGTGATTACCGTGATCACCAGACTACTGTGACCGACAGTCGGAAATTGCCTATAATTGACATAACAAACACAAAGGTGAATGATGGTTCAGACAGAATAAAGGTGACATGTGTTTAGCATATTAAGTCTCCGAACCGTTGTAACTGGGTTTCTTAACGTGGAGATGCTAATATTCATCGCAGTTACGCAACTTCATGATTTTGGGTGGGTATCGGCCTCATATGACCGAAATTCTATCACTCCTATTAATACATGAACCAGGGTGCCTCAGACCGCTTGCCATATGTGTTTATTAGCAATATGAAAAATACAGTTTACGCCATGGAAAAAGAAACATCATCATCATCATCTTCAAGGTATGGGCCTGTTGGCCCGTTCCGCTCCCCGGTGCACTATATACTGCATGTGCATATCGTCTTTCCAACGACATTTTGGTCTTAGCCTTGGTTTTAGACGAGGCTATTAACCCAACCTAGCGTGTACAGGGGGCCTAAGCCGTAACTGTATACAGCTGGGTAATTCTTGACAGGCGCGTTCTCGTCGCGGGGGTGAACCCTAAGAATCTTAGTGACTAAGTTCTGTCAAAGACCCAATCTCTCGGGGCACAACGAGGGCCCCTGCCCAGGGATACGGGTGAAAACCTCAACGGTTGGATCGGCAAAAAAGAACAAGCTTCAATAAAGGCGAGACAAGCGGAAGAGGCAGCCCTCCACCTGGGGTTCTACAGATGGAAGCATGTTCAAATGCTTTGAGGTGGCAGCCCCACCATTGAACTTACTCAGCAGCAGGCCGGTCACCTGCTACGAGGAAATATAAAAAAACTCGAACTCCGCAAAGCAATATTCAGACAGATCGAACGACGACGACCACATAAAAACTAAAGGATAAACGATTAGGAAAACTGGCAAAAGTGAACATAGCTACCTGGAAAGAGAAACAATACGATAAAACCCGAAACGTTTATAGAATTTAATAATAACCAGGACAAGGGATTTGGAATATTATAAGGAAAACTATTCGATCGGAGACCTAGTGACTGCTAGCATCAATTTGGCCATGTGATAACACAGTTCCCACTAGAGCCAATTACCTACATGTTTACTAACATACATATATAAGGGGATTCTATCCCAAGAGTCCACCGACGTTAGTGGGCAAGTTAGGATGAGAAAATGGACAAGTTAGTGTTAGTTTCAACAAGTTCTGGCGAGAAAATGCGCACGTTAGTACACCAGATTAGTTTAGCATTCACTTGTTTGCTAATGGTATTTGTGATAAGTTGGCTATACTGTCTGTGCAAAGACTAATACGTGTCTTAAGTTGCATATATGTTGAATTTAGTTTACTTTGAGCTCAACTGACTTTATTTTAAGGAATTTATAATATTTTGTTTTATATTAATATATACATTTCTCGCAAGTAATTAATTAGCTTCATGCAAAAATAAATTGTATGTTTTTCAGTTTTTTTTTTAATTTATGTAGGTTGAAAAGTGAAATATATTTCTGCGTAGTTCAGTCATTGTCAGGCGAACTATCACGAACTAGTTGAGTCAATTCATAGGAAATTACATGCATTTTGCTGTAATCGTATTTCCGAACAAACAAATGTATTCATTTAATGACTCTTACTGGTCTACTTATGAAATACTGTACCGTTCACTTGTAGGTACACATTCTAGCGTGGAAATTATTTCAACCGGTTCGGTTAATATTTAACTATGAATATCTCAATCGTACCTTACAATGCTTAAAACCCTTGCCCTGAAAATAGTAATAGGGTTAAAAAAGAAGTTGTGTACTATGTACAGAGAATGCTATATATCTGAAAGCATGAAAATCGTTACGGCAAGCCTGCCGAATGTTTCAAAACACGAGCCCAAGGCTGTCAGCGACATCCATTAAAGTCATAACTCATAAAACATTGTATTTTGTAAGAAGCTGTGTGTAGCGAAATAGTGTAAGGTAAAGTAAGTGACCGATACTTTTATTTCGGTAATTACCATACAAAAGAAAGAGATAGAGACAGCATGTCTACTCGCCTATGACGTCTGCCGTGCTTCGAGATAACTGGCTATCTAACTAACTCATAGGCACTATCGAACCCATAGGTTCATGCCGCGGGAACATAAGCTCTCCATACAACCCTATCCTGAGCCTACACATTCTAATCTCCCCTGTATAATTTACCTCCTCAAATCATGTTAATGTTATTCTTTCATCTCATTCTGGCGTAGACACTAAGCGCATTCCTTCTTGTTTTCTTACAGGAAGTTTCCATGCCCCTCTTTCAATCTCAATTCGTGGCATATGTCCTACCCATCGTAGCCTACGAAACTTAATTATTGTTCTTATTATGTGTGGTTTCCATTAAAATCATTTAGCTCATTGCAACCTAGTTTTCCCCATTCACCTGTCTGTCTCTCTGTCTGTCGCTCGCTCTCTCTCTCTCTCTTCCTCGCTCTCTTCTCTCTCTCTCTCTCTCTCTCTCTCTCTCTGGTCAAAACTGTTCTAAATACTTTATTCTGAAATACTCGTTATCTTTTATTCTCCCTTAATGTGAAAGTTCATGTTCCGCATCCTTACAGAATAACTGCAGAACAGCGGTTATATTTAATTTCAGTTTAACTTCTTTTTTTAAGTAGTTAGGAAGACAGTGCTTATATAACACGTTTCCAAAGTTCAGCCTACGTTTAATTCCCTTCTGTATCCCAATCGTATTTAATGTTATTGTTCCTAGGTATTTTAATTCATCCATTTCTCCAAAATTTTCCTCATTTTTTATTAGCTGTCAATTTCCGGTATAAAATGTGTTTCTATGCGTAACCGAATATTTAGTTTTGTAGATATTTAATTTCTGCTCCAGCTACTTAATGTTATTTAATAGAATGTGAATGCTGGGTTTTAGTATTTCTTCGCTATCGCCTAAATATACTTGAAATATAAATAAATAAATATACTCATCATCATCATAGTACATTCACGAAATTAGGCCATTTGTTGACCTGTTTCGGCCTCAAGAGAAACACCATCCAAAAGTCTTTTGAGTGGACGTTCTGGTCTTCTTCTTCCTGCAGGTTGATATCTTAACATTTGTTTGGGTATTCTGTGATCTTCCATTCGATGAGCATGTTGCATCCATCTTGACTTATAATCAGAAATTTTGTTTTCTAAAGATTCGATGTATAACCGTTCCATCGGGTACTGAATAAATGCGGTATCCTGATGTCTGTCCAGAGACTAAAAGGTAGCAGCCCTACCACTGGACTACTTAGCGTCGGGCCAGTAACCTGTCCTAAGGAACTTCGAAACTATTTTCTAGTCTCAACATGAAAAAATCCAGAAGGAATTGAAATATGACAACCCACAGCAAATAAATATACTAATAACACATAATTATCACACAACAGCTTCTTATTACCACTGAATTTACGGCTTCTACATTAACTAAATATTATAACTTCAAAATTATTTTACAAAACTGTATTATTTTATAAATTCGACTTGTTTTTTTTTGTTATTTACTAACACCTTCATGAAATTCGTCTTCTCCTATTGTAGCGGTCCTAAACTTCCTCATCCGTAAGACCCTTTCATTCGCACTACTTCTTACACCATCCAGTCAGCCCAAGGCCTTCCTTTATTTTTTCCATCTATTTTCTACTCCATGATCTCCATACGGTTTCTATTAGATGTCATATTACTGTGATGGCATATAATCCTAATAATCGCTCTTCAATTGTCTCTAATGCATTGGTTTCAACTTTTATAATTTTCCAAATTCAACGTGTCTATTTTTTTATAACCTACACTTCCACATTGATCTTCTCCAATAATCCATTTCTGTTGCAAATGATGTGTTAGCTTGGCACCTTTAATTGTCTATGTCTCTTATCCATACACTATAATACTCTCCAAAGTAGTCTTGTAAATAAATTGAGAATGATATAAGTAATTATTATCATAAGTAATGCCACGAGTGATATCCAAATTATCGATAAGTTCACGACTCACGAAGTGAGTCGTGAATTTATCATGGGCATTTGGAAATAAAGAGTGGTATTTGTTGGGAATATTTAACGAATGAAATTAAGCTGTTTACTCACAAATCATTATTTAAATATATTTATTTTAAAATATTTATATATTTAATGTCCCTCCATGGTATCTTTACCTTGTCGTGGTGGAGTGGCTTGCGTGCTTAAATGATCCTGAGAGCTATGCCGGCGGTAGCATTGCTGCCGATAGGGTTACCCATGCCGGACTGGTCGAAGGTGATAAGCCAGACGAAAAAAGTACCTTGGGCGAAAGACTGACGATCTTTCACCGTAAAAATACAACAGTCAAGAAATGCGGACATGGGTTCATCTGGGGTAAAATTTTCCGGAGGTCAAATAGTCCCCCATTCGGTTCTCCGGGCGGGGACTACTTCAGGGAACCCATGCCAAAGGCTCAAACACAGGGACATGTTCCTAGGAACAAGGCATTTTAGGACTTTATACAATAGCGGGGCACTAGAGATATTAACGCGGGAATTAGATAAATCGCCCTTGGATATAGTCGCTTTACAGGAAGTTAGGTGGCCAGGAGAAGGTAGTCAGGAATCAGGAAGCTTTGCATTATACTATGGGGGTGCAGAAAGACCTGCAATTGGAACGGGTTTTTTAGTCAGAAGGAGGATCCTATCCGCTATCCGAGATATTAAATTTGTTAGTGATAGGATATCATACATAATTCTAAAGGGTAAACGACATGATTTTATAATTGTAAATGTACATGCCCCCACAGAAGATAAAGATGACAAGATCAAGGATGAGTTCTATGAAGAATTAGAATGCTTATTTGATAGCCTTTCACGATATCATATTAAAATTGTCTTAGGAGATTTTAATGCAAAAGTGGGGCGGGAAGAGCTATTCAAACCAACAATAGGCAAATTCAGTCTTCATGAAGATAGTAACGACAACGGGGTTAGATTAGTCACATTTGCCACATCAAAGAATCTCATTGTTAAGAGCACAACATTTCAGCATAAGGATATTCATAAATACACCTGGACGTCCCCAGATGGAGAAACTCGGAACCAGATAGATCATGTATTAGTGGATAAACGCTGGCACAGTAGCATCATTGATGTTAGATCAGTTAGAGGGACAGACTGCAATTCGGATCATCATCTGGTCAGAGAGAAAATCAGACAACGGCTATCGCTTATGAGATGAACGAACGCTAAAGATGATTCTGTAAAATATTAATTAAAAAACTTGAAAAATGATGAAATGCGGCAAGAATACCAAATCAAAATTGCTAATAGATTTGAAGTACTGGAATCTTCAGATGGCAATGTGGCAAACGAAGAAAAAACTGATATAAATAAAGAATGGGAGGCTATAAGAGATACTATTAAATTGTCAGCATCAGAAAGCATAGGTTGTTTAAAAAAGAGGTAAAACAAGAAATGGTTTGATGAGGAATGTGCCGACATTGTAAAGAAAAGAAAGCTAGCAAAAATTAAATGGTTACACGAGACAAATGAGGTAAATTTAGAGCAATTGGGTAGTGTTAGGGCGGGAAACCACCAAGTTACTAAAGAGTAAAAAGAGGGAATATTTGAGAGAGAAGATTAATGATCTTGAAATGAATGCAAAAATAGGAACATTAGAGAATTATATCAGGGAATTAGTATAGAGAAGAAGGGGTTTCAGGCTAGAACAACATAATTCGGAATGAAAATGGGGATATGATTGCAGATTCTAAGAGTATATTAAATAGATGGAAAGGTTACTTTAATCAGCTATTAAATGTACATACAGAACAGGACATTGAGGAGGATAAGTTACAGACAGCAGAAATGCTAGTCGCAGAGCCAAGTGCAATAGAGGTTGAAATGGCGATTGAAAAATTGAAGATGTATAAAGCATCAGGTTCAGATGAGATCCCAGCAAAACTGATAAAATCAGGGGGAGAAAAATTGATGGACAAGATACGCTGGTTGCTTAGTATGATTTGGGAAAAAGAAGCTCTTCCAGATGAATGGAAAGAATCAATTATCATACCAATTTTATAAGAAAGGAGATAAAACTGATTGCAACAACTACAGGGGCATCTCATTACTTTCAACTTCGTACAAAATTCTAACAAATATATTAGTAAGCAGATTTACTCCCTATATTGATGACATTCTAGGAGATCATCAATGTGCATTTAGAAGAAACAGGTCTACAACAGATCAGATTTTCAGTATAAGACAGATTTTAGAGAAGAAATGGGAATATAATGGTACTGTACATCAACTATATGTAGACTTCAAAAAAGCATATGATTCAATTAAGAGGGAGAAGTTATATAGTATCCTGCTGGAGTTCGGAATTCCTAAAAAGTTAGTTAGACTTATACGAATGTGTCTAAATGGCTCAAAGAGTAGGGTGCGTGTAGGCAAACAGTTTTCAGACACTTTTGAAATCCAGAATGGGTTGAAGCAAGGAGATGCACTATCTCCTCTACTATTTAATTTTGTACTAGAGCATGCCATTAAATCTTTAGAGAATGAGGAAGGCTTACAACTCAATGGTATTAATAAGCTGTTAGTTTATGCTGATGATGTAGTACTACTGGCCGATAGCGAGGAGATACTAAAGGCCAACACGCACACACTATTGAGTAACACTAAGAAATTAGGACTGGAAGTAAATATCAGTAAAACTAAATATATGGTCACACGTAGAAATTCAGTATATAATGGAAATGGACAGCTAATGACAAATGAGGGAAATTTTGAGGAAGTGGCTGAATTCAAATACCTAGGAACAATAATCACAAATAGGAATGAGATGCACAAAGAAATGAAACATAGACTCAATTCTGGAAATGCATGCTATTATGCATTGCAGAGACTTTTGATGTCCCAACTCCTTTCAAAAAACGTTAAGCTGAAGATATATAAAACTATTATTCTACCAGTTATATTATATGGGTGCGAAACATGGACTCTTACTTTAAGGGAGGAAAGGAGATTACGAGTATTTGAGAATAAAGTTCTTAGGAAATTTTTGGACCAAAGAGAGATGAACAGACAGGTAAATGGAGAAGACTACATAACAATGAACTACATGGTCTATATAGGAAGCCAGATATAATAAGAACAGTTAAGTCTCGTAGACTGCGATGGGCAGGACATGTTGCGCGTATGGGGAATGAAAGACGTGCATGGAAGCTTCTTGTAGGAAAGCCAGAGGGAAAACGCCCAGTTGGTAGACCAAGAATGAGGTGGGAGAACAACATTAACTATGATTTGAGGGAAGTAGATTATACAGGGAATGATTGGAAAGCATTAGCTCAGGATAGGGATGTATGGAGAGCTTATGTCCGCGCGGCCATGAACCTTCGGGTTCGATAGTGCCAGTGAGTAAGTAAGTAAGTATATATTTAATGTAAACGGCGACGTTTGAAAACAAATGAGAAATGTTCGTTATGTTTTATTTGCTCATCTCTGAAACCAGATCATAATTATTGCCAATGATCGCAATATTGTAAGAATGCACCCTAGAGGAGAATGAATGAACCAACATTACAGGTTATTAATAATTTCAAATGTCCTATGATGTAAATATGTCAATTATATTTTTTCTGGAACGTGAATTCCTGGGAAATAATACGTTTAACAGTGGTTTCTTTTTTTGTGGTATAATCGATTGCTACAAATGTTTTACATTATCTCCCGCAAACACTATCTGGGTTACATTCGTGCACTACATATACAATCTGGTAGCCACATGCATTCTAGAATTTTCTTACATCTTATATATAAATTTCTACATTCAAATATTTCTTAGAGAGTCTGTCACTGCAAAATAATAGTCTGACCTATTCACAATGTTAAAAAGGAGGAGTTTGATTTTAAAGTGATGAAATTAAATTAATAAAATCGAGGTGAAAAACGACTGTGATTAGTTGTAAACCAAAATTCATTGAAATGTGATTGGTCATTTGGGGCATGAGTTAAATTGTCAGCAGTAAACATTGTAACCATGTAACTACATCAATAAACTCAGTTCAATTGAAGCATCTATATTACATGTGGATCCAGCTAAACACCCCTAAAATTATAACATTTCAAAATTTTATTATCGAATTTATGAGTAATATTCAGTTATATTAATTTTGGAAAACAGAGAAAATGACTTGCTAACTAATAGTTAACTTACTGGCACTTTCCAACCAGGAGGTCCATATCTGCTCCTACATACAGTCCTACTCTCCACACATCCCTACCCTCAGCTGATGTTTTCCAATCATTCCATATATAATTCACCTTCTTCAGGTCCTGCCCATTGCAGTCGTTTGCTAATATATAGAAAAAAGATAATATATATTTTTAAAATGAAGATCTTTTTAACAAACTTAATACATTTAATTATACATGTCGCACAATTAAAAGAATATTTAAAAACACCAGAATGGGAACAAAGCTAAAATTTTATAAAGCAGTGGCAGTCCCCTTACTATTGTATGGTAGTGAATTTTGGATTTTAACTAAAAAGAGAAGAGAAAATCATAGAAGCAGCTGAAATGAGATTTCTGAGAAGGGTGGCTGGCTGCAAACTTCTGGATATAAGACGAAGTGAAGTTATTAGAAATGAGCTAATTATTTTTAAACTTTTAGATTAAAATAAAAGAATTTAGAAAACTGGAAAGAAACATGTTTCAAAGAATGAAATATACCGATTCCCAAAACGAATTATTCCTTAAATAGTGTTTTCTGACTTCTTTGTCGTAATTTAAAATTATACTATTAAAAAAAATTCTTCCTCAAATACTGTAGTATTTTTTGACTTCTTTGTCTTAGTTTAAAATTACATTAATCAAAACATTCCTTCCTCTAATTGCATTTTCTGAATTCCTTTGTACTTTTTTAAGACAAAGGGGATATCATTTTAAAATTATATTTTCTGAATTCCTTTCTCTTAGTTTAAAATTTCATTAATTAAAACATTTCTTCCTCAAATGGTATTTTCTGACTTCTTTGTCTTAGTTTAAATTATATTAATTAACACATTTCTTCCTCAAATGGTATTTTCTGACTTCTTTGTCTTAGTTTTAAATTACATTAATTAGAACATTTCTTCCTCAAATGGTATTTTCTGACTTCTTTGCCTTAGTTTAAATTACATTAATTAAAACATTTCTTCCTCAAATGGTATTTTATGACTTCTTTGTCTTAGTTTAAATTACATTAATTAAAACATTTCTTCCTCAAATGGTACTTTTTGACTTCTTTGTCTTAGTTTAAATTACATTAATTAAAACATTTCTTCCTCAAATGGTATTTTCTGACTTCTTTGTCTTAGTTTTAAATTACATTAATTAAAACATTTCCTAACTCAAATGGTTATTTTTGACTTCTTTGTCTTAGTTTAAATTACATTAATTAAAACATTTCTTTCTTCCTCAAATGGGTATTTTCTGACTTCTTGGTCTTAGTTTAAATTACATTAATTAAAACATTTCTTCCTCAAATGGTATTTTTTGACTTCTTTGTCTGAGTTTAAATTACATTAATTAAAACATTTCTTCCTCAAATGGTATTTTCTGACTTCTTTGTCTTAGTTTAAATTACATTATTTAACACTTTCTTCCCTCAAATGGTATTTTCTGACTTCTTTATCTTAGTTTAAATTATATTAATTAAAACATTTCTTCCTCAAATGGTATTTTCTGACTTCTTTGTTCTTAGTTTAAATTACATTAATTAAAACATTTCTTTCTCAAATGGTATTTTTTTGACTTCTTTGTCTTTGTTTAAATTACATTATTTAAAACATTTCTTCCCTCAAATGGTATTTTTTGACTTCTTTGTCTTAGTTTTAAATTACATTAATTAAACATTTCTTCCTCAAATGGTATTTTCTTCTGACTTCTTGTCTTAGTTTAAATTCCATTAATTAAAACATTTCTTCCTCACATGGTATTTTTTGACTTCTTTGTCTTAGTTTAAATTACATTATTAAAAACATTTCTTCCTCAAAATGGTATTTTCTGACTTCTTTGTCTTAGTTTTAAATTACATTAATTTAAAACATTTCTTCCCCAAATGGTTAGTTCCTGACTTCTTTGTCTTAGTTTAAATTACATAATTAAAACATTTCTTCCTCAAATGGTATTTTTTGACTACTATTGTCTTAGTTTTAAAATTACATTAATTAAAACATTTCTTCCTCAAATGGTATTTTCTGACTTCTTTGTCTTAGTTTAAATTACATCTAATTAGAACATTTCTTCCTTCAATGGTATTTTCTGACTCTTTGCCTTAGTTTAAATTAACATTAATTAAAATATTTTTTCCTCAAATGGTATTTTCAGACTTTTTTTGTCTTAGTTTTAATTACATTAATTAAACACTTTCTTCCTCAAATGGTATTTTTTGACTTCTTTGTCTTAGTTTTAAATTACATTAATTAAAACATTTTCTTCCTCAAATGGTTATTTTCTGACTTCTTTGTCTTAGTTTTAAATTATTTAATTAAAACATTTTCTTCCTCAATGGTATTTTCTGACTTCTGTGTCTTAGTTTTAAATTACATTAATAAGATCATCTCTTCCTCAAATGGTATTTTCTGACTTCTTTGTCTTAGTTTAAATTACATTAATTAAAACATTTATTCCTCAAATGGTATTTTTTGACTTCTTTGTCTTAGTTTTAAATTACATTAATTAAAACATTTCTTCCTCAAATGGTATTTTCTGACTTCTTTGTCTTAGTTTTAAATTACATTAATTAAAACATTTCTTCCTCAAATGGTATTTTCTGACTTTCTTTGTCTTAGTTTAAATTACATTAATTAAAACATTTTTCTTCCTCAATTGGTATTTTTTTGACTTCTTTGTCTTAGTTTAAATTACATTAATTTAAAACATTTCTTCCTCAAATGGTATGTTATTCTGACTTCTTTGTCTTAGTTTAAATTACATTAATTAGAACATTTTCTTCCTCAAATGGTATTTTCTGACTTCTATGTCTTAGTTTAAATTACATTAATTAAAACATTTCTTCCTCAAATGGTATTTTCTGACTTTTTTGTCTTAGTTTTAAATTACATTAATTAGAACATTTCTTCCTCAAATGGTATTTTCTGACTTCTTTGTCTTAGTTTAAATTACATTAATTAAACATTTCTTCCTCAAATGGTATTTTTTGACTTCTTTGTCTTAGTTTTAAATTACATTAATTAAAACATTTCTTCCTCAAATGGTATTTTCTGACTTCTTTGTGTTAGTTTTAAATTACATTAATTAGAACATTTCTTCCTCAAATGGTAATTTTTGACTTCTTTGTCTTAGTTTAAATTACATTAATTAAAACATTTCTTCCTCAAATGGTATTTTTTGACTTTCTTTGTGTTAGTTTTAAATTACAATTAATTAAAACAATTTCTTCCTCAAATGGTATTTTCTCTGACTTCTTTGTCTTAGTTTTTAATTTACATTAATTAGTTAAACCTCCATCTAAGGCTAAATATGACCGCCACAAGCCAGTTATCCCTGTATTGCACATGCGCGAGATGTGGTGAACATTTAACGTATTCGTCCACAAGATTCAGTAAAATCAATGTTACCAATAATCATAATTAATTCCACACCATATTACAATTAAATTACGAGTAACTCATTTTGTTAATTGGTGTTAGTGTACACTTCAGTAATATAATAGCATGTAATTGATTTTCTGTTGGATAGGAAAGGAGAAGTTAGTGTACATCCATTTCTAATAAACATTTGGTAATTTATTGCACAGGTTGGTCATATCAATTTTAAAGAAATGTTTCTCTTTAGCTATTGTATCTATATAGTCATTTTCAATTACAAAGATTCATTTTAGTTAAAATTGTGGATACTAATGCCTTCATTACAGATATTCGCTCCTAAGAACATGTTAAATTATGTTTCATTATTTCAGATCCTATATTTCCAATGATGTTCCTAATTAATTCCTGGTTACCTGGGATGTTGGATGCTGTATTCCAAGCCTCGTTCCTGTGTGCACTTTTGCTCTTCTGGTTGTGTGTCTATCATGGACTACGTCAGGTAAATGAAACTATTATCATATCAAAAGTATCAAAACTAATACTTATTTCATATTTGTGCAGAATCACTATTCGCAAGAATATTTAAGTTAATCCTTCATGAATTTTATTGAAAACAATTTCTGCAGTTTTTGCTATAAAGATGAACGCGTCATGGACTATCCTCTCTATTATTATGTGAACTGACTTTTATATAATACAAACCTAGCTTGTCTCATACAAGCTCCTAATATTCAGAGTCTGTAGCTGGGCCCCAAGTTTTACAGACAATTTCATATTTCTTTAAGCATACCACTCGTGGCCCACTATAATCATTAATACTTTTAAAATTACAACTAATCTTTCTTTTTATATGAACGACTGATCATGAAGGGATCGGGAACATGCTCTACAGCATGCAAATCTCAGGTTCAAGCTAACTACAAGACAGCTATATAATTCGTAATAAACAGACATCAAGATTCTTAACTAAAATATAAATTTAATTAATATTGAATGAAAAACAAACAATATAATTAGCTTATTAAGTTATGTAGATAGGAAATATGAGGTTTTTTAATATTGTTTATTTTTTCTTTCACTCACCTCATACTTCATAACTCCTTTCAGACCTGGGTTTCGTCACACCATTTTGTGACATTCTCAATGCTGTGTCATGTTCACAACTGAAGTCCAACAGCCTTCTGTCCTGTAGACTGACCTCCCGCGCCATCTGATGGCTGATCGACAAACTTCCAAATCAATCCCCTCTTCTTATAACTGGGTATTTCAAAATTCATAGTTGTATTTTAATTCTTGCATATGTAAATTTGTTCCCAAATTGTGAGTTCCTTCAGTTTTTCCAATTGTTTAAGTAATTTTGTTTTGGTTTCTATTCTATGTTTTTCTGACCAGGCATGTGCAGCTATTGAAGATTTTTCCGTTTCTCTATTTTTAACATTTCTGAGGTGTTCCTTTAATCTTGTATTTAGATTCTAATCTTGTATTTAGGAATCTAAATACAAGATTAAAGGAACACCTCAGAAATGTTAAAAATAGAGAAACGGAAAAATCTGCAATAGCTGCACATGCCTGGTCACAAAAACATAGATTAGAAACCAAAACAAAATTACTTAAACAATTGGAAATACCGAAGGAACTCACAATTTGGGAAAAAATTTACATATGCAAGAATTAAAACACAACTATGAATTTTGAAATACTCAGTTATAAGGAGAGGGATTGATTTGGAAGTTTGTCGGTCAGCCATCAGATGGTGCGGAGGTCAGTCTACAGGATAGAATGCCATTGGACGTCAGTTGTGAACGTGTACACAGCATTGAGAATGTCACAAATGATGTGACGAAACCCAGGTCTGAGAGGAGTTATGAAGTATGAGGTGAGTGAAAGAAAAAATAAACAATAATATAATTAGCTGTCTAAACTTGAATATAAACATAATAAATAGAAAACAATAAAGAATGAACAGTCGTGATTTAAATGTAACATTAGTATACATAATAAGTTCTTACATTCTTATTCCACTATCATACTTAAAGTCTTCATTCATTCCAAAAAATTACGTAATCTTGAACAGCTTCTTGACAAAAAGAAAACGGAACAGTCCTCAGCCAGGGGATCTTCCCTTGATCCCCGGCAACCTTCCAGGAACCAAAGCTTAAGTCCGACTGTTAACGAAACATATCTCCGCGTCTCGGACATAAGCATCGGCGCACACCAAACCGCGCTGATGATGTAAGGAGAGTTTGAGAAGGGAAGGAAAGAGCACAGAACACAGTCTTTAACCACCACAGAGGATAACAAGTTATGTCACAATACGTCAATGGCAGTAAATTTTCGTCATCATGGCACAAAGAGCTTAAGTAAATAAATGCAATTTTCCAAACATTAAATCAGAACCATTTATTATGTGTCACATTCAGTACCAGGCACTGAGCAGGGCATTTAAACCCACAGGCCAGCCATTTAAATACCCCCAGCTACCATTTTCGTGGCACTTCAGAAAATGGACCATTATTCACAAACTATTAGTCCTAGAAATTTTGTACATACCTAAAGGAGATATCCTAGTAGGATGTGATGGTGAGATAACTTGGGTGATTGACATCACATGGTATCGGCGTATCAATTTCAGGAAGTGGAAAGTTCATCTTCACTTTCACTTTGTAAATCTTCTAATTCACGAATCAGTTCGTCATCTGAATCATAATTATACAAAATATTCACTAATTCTTCTTCAGTGAGACATTTTTCTTTTGTCATGGTTTCGCCCACGCACAAAGAACAGCACGATAACGAGAAACAAATACGTCTGCATTGGAGACTGGGGACAAGTTTGGGTGAACGAATTCCATGTGTTGTTAGTTTAAAAAATAAAAGGAGATTCACCAAGATTAAACATGTCAAACGGGAATAGAAAATGTACATTTACATGCCATCTATAATCTCCAAGACATATAAGAGCCAACACAATATTTAGGCGCCGAATATAAACGTGGTTTGTTCGTGCCCACTCTAAAGCGAGTTAACTGACCGACGGCCGCATACACGATAGTCTCTTTAAACGCCTTAAATGGTTTACGGTACTGAATGTGACACAAAGGACAATATAAATATCTTAAGCTTTTTTAGGATGCATAGTTGGATGCAGTGGGTTGGTGGTTACGTTCTTTGCCTCTAGTTCTGTGGAACATGGTTTGAACCCAATCATGGTCGAAGGATTTTTAGGATGGAAAAATCCATGGAACGGGTCCTCCAGGAGGGACTTTAAGCTGTTGATCCTGAATCTAGGCCTTTCAGAAAACAATGTTCCATCGTCAACATTTAAAATTGTTTGAAGATTTTCAGGCTCATAAAAGAACCCAAGCCTAAATAAAAAGACCTCTGTGCAAAATTTACCAACCATTTCTCATCCAGTAATACCTTAGTTAACCCTAGATATCTCATTAACACATTCAGTACCGTAAACCAGTTAAAGAACGTTTAAAGAGACTATCGTGTTCTGCAGCCGCGGCGTCAGTTAACTCGTTTTAGAGCGGGCGCGAACAAACTGCGTTTATAATTGGACGCAATAAATATTGGGTTGGCTTTATAGTATGTCTTTGGAGATCATAGATGGCATGTAAATGTACATTTTCTATTCCCGTTTGACATGTTTAACCTTGGTGAATCCCCTTTTATTTTTCAAAACCAAACAACACATGGAATTCGTTTTACCCAAACTTGCCATCCCAGGCTCCAATGCAGTCGTATATGTTTCTCGTTATCGCGCTGTTGTTTGTGCGTGAGTGAAAACCATGGC
>JASPKZ010005169.1:0-27284 GCA_030220185.1 Diploptera punctata | reverse complement strand
CGTTTAAGTGTCCAATATATCCCAACACTTACACAAGGATATCTGTCGGAGACCAATTTTTTAACTGTGTACCCCATTACAAACTGGTTTGACCGCACGAGGATACACTGGGCGCAGGTTGTCAGGAAGCCTGTAAGACCGTTAGACCCTTAAACACTATAGTCGGTTCCAGATGTCTACGGAGCAGATGTAAACAGTGGTAGTAACGCGCGCTTCACAAGCGGATATAAAACATTACGAGTGCGTCGACACGCAATTACGGTTTCATAACATATCTGTTTATTTAACCAACAATGAAATGCAATACTGACAATAATAATGAAATTAATAATGATAATAATAATAATAATAACAATAATAATAATAACAATAATAATATAATAGTAATAACTAATACTATTACTAATAACTAATAATAAAGCATACTAATACGAATACTAATAATGAATATCAATCAGGAAATAATAATAAATACCAATAATAATAATAAATAATACTAATATTAATAATAAATACCTATAATACTAATTCTCTAACCGCCGTGTGAGGGTTCTCCTTCAATAACGTTTTATAAACGTTATATAATTGTCTGTATTTCTCCCGAAGGAAATTCTTTCCTCTGTTGTATGTTTTCCTATAAGAAGTTTCCATGCACTTCTTTCATTCTCCATTCGTGCCACATGCCCTGCCTATCGCAGTCTACGATACTTTACTGTTCTTATTGTATCTGGCTTCCTATAAAGACCATGCACTTCACTGTTATATAGTATTCTCCATTTCACCTGTTTGTTCATCTCTCTTTGGTCCAAAAATTTTCCTAAAGAACTTTATTCTGAAATACTCGTAATCTCCTTTCTTTTCCATAAAGTCAGAGTCCATGTTTCGTCATCCATATAATATAACTGGTAGAATAATAATTTTATATATTTTCATTCTTACGTTTTTTGAAAGGAGTTGGGACGACAAGAGTCTGACTTAGATCGTAATATTATGAATAATGCTGCTGTGGGATTTCCCACCAGACACGTGCAACGCAACCGTTGACGGGGCCATCGTTTTAAATGAAGGGGAGGGCTGGTTTACTGCTTTGCTCCGAAGACATCTGGAATATGGTATAGTCCATCACATCATCTGTAAATCGAAACATCTAATAATCACAATACGTTCCTTGTAACGTACGTCACCGAATTTCGGCATCTCTTAATTTCATTATCGCTACTCTCCAACCTGCAAACATCAGTCAATCAGCTGAATGTCGCGGCCGCCCCTGTCTCAGTATTAATAATAATTAGGGCAGGATATAACATTCATGCATAAATTGAAAATAAAAATGTTAACGTGATATGAGTGATTATGGTGGTCGGAAGCGAGTTCCGAAAAAATTCTCCCAATCATTTTAGCTAAGAGATTTATACTTCTGGTTTGATTTTCCAAAATAAAACTTATTCCTCAAAGCTAAATATCCAGATCTTGCATTTCCACCCCAGACCTAAGGAGGGCAGGACTATAAACAATAGTCTCTTATTCAAACAATTTTGCAATTGTTGAATCAGTGATAGATGAACTCTATTGAGTAACACTAAGAAATTGGGGGCACAGAAGTAAACATCAGTAAACTTAAACATTATGTTCACACATAAGATATACTTTATACGATAATCATATAATGGCAAATAAACAGCTAATGACAAATGAGGGATTGTTAGAAGACGTGACTGAATTAAAAACCTAGAAAGAACAATTAATCACAAACAGGAATGAGATGCACAGTGAAAGTAAACATAGGCTCAATTCTGGAAATCCAAGCTTCTGTTGAATTTTTAGAAGCGACACTTGTTCCAACTCCTCAAAAAATAACGTTAAACTGGAAGAAATACAAATTTTCTTCTTCCAGTTTATATTATAATGGATGTGAAAATTGGAAACCCTTACTTTAATTTATAATTGGTATAGCCTATATATATACATGTGTTGTGTGTTGTAAAGGTACGTACACATATGCGCGCCACGAAAACACGCGCGGCGAGCGCGCCGTTCGTGTTATGATCGTCGAAATTATTAATTTCAATGACACCTCCTGCGATCCATACGAAACCCACAAACCTTCAGTAGACATTTTGCAGAGACAAAGGCCTTACACTTGGTCATTCCATGTCTCCTTATTGAATTATTTTCTTTTATCAAAATTATTTATTTTGTTTCTGGATGGGATACTGAGGAATTTTTACCTGTATTACCACAATACATTGTCAAACTTAATTTCAAACCTACAATCACTTCAGAAAGTGTTTTTAACCAATTATTGAAATTTTATTTTTTAAAAAATTGAAAAATATGAAAGGAATATTAAATATTTACTTAAAATATGAACATTTCGCCAAAATATTATAAAATATGAAAAAATATGTTGGACTTATTTGATTCTATAAATTATAAAATGTAAAGATACTCTTTGGAGCACACCCCAACAATTTTTATTAGAACGAAAAAAATAGTATTTATAATATATTAATTTTAATATCAACATAGGTACAATTTACAAATGTAATACATTACAAAATTATGTATAGTACCAGTTATTTATTTTATTCTTTGGAATATTTCTCATTTGATGTGAACGTTTTAAGTATACTGCTCAAAACAATTAGGGGATATTGTAGAATAACCTATTAAGACTATGTTTTTTTTTTGGAATAGTATTAGATGCAATCACTTTCTATTACTCCAAGATAATGTAAATAAGAGTTTGAAGTTGTTACGTAACCTCGGTACCACACCAGAGGGCAGCGTCTGTACTGTTGATGTGTAAAGGGTGGTGTGGGGGTGAATGTTTCGTTGCTGTTTATTTAAATCACAGTCCAGTTTTCATTTTAGTGAATGACTTGCCTTAGGGACCAGTTTGATGCCTCGACAACGTGATTTACCTGAACCAATGGCTTTGGAAGCTCATAGGAAGGATGGAAGCTGGACAGACACAACAAGAGGTGGCACAAGCCATTGGGGTGTCTCAAAGGCGTGATTTCCAGTCTTTGGAATCATTTTCAAAGAACATACTGTTCACAGAAGAGCCGGACAAGTCTCGACCAAGGGACAACAACAGCAAGGGGATGACCGTTACCTCTTGTTAACAGCCCGTCGGAATAGACAGCGAGAATGCAACTCAAAATGCGTAGGCCCATGGTGTGTACCAGGGTCTAACTCCAACAACACCGTAGAGATCGCAAAAACTGGGCGGAAAACATCGTGGGTGGAGGCATGCTGAATGGAGATCAGTTCTTTTTTCTGATGAGTCGCGATTCAACATGGAATGTGATAGTCGGCGTGTATTCATCTGGAGAGGAAAAAGGACACGACGAAACAATCCAGCTTTTGTACGTGAAAAATCCCCATATGGTGGCGGTCGGATTGATGGTTGTAGGCAGGAGTCAAGTAGTGGTGGTAGTAGTACGGACCTCTACGTTATCCAAGGTGGTACTTTGACTGACGGTAAAGTATAGAGATAAGAATTCTCCGACCTTTGTCGTGCCTTATGCTGATGCCATAGGCGATTCTTTTCTTTTTATGGACGATAATGCACGACGCCACAGAGGCTGGCTTGGATGACGACATGCTGGAAGTGGAGGGTATCGAGCGTATGCAATGGCCAGCTTCCTTCCCCGGACTTACTTAATCCGATTGAGACATGTGTGAGATGCATTAGGCAGGCGCATTACAGGCAGACCAGCACCTCCCACAACTGTTCCAGAGCTGCACATTGCTCTTATGGAAGATGTGGCCACGTATCCCCCAAGAACTCATTGCTAACCTCATTGCATCAATGCCATTACAGGATGTGAGGTAAAAGTGCTGGCTGTTCGAGGAGACCATACACCATACTAAAGAAAACATTTTCACCCATGTTAATGTTGCTTTGTTTGTTTGCCATATTCCTAATCAGGATCTCTTTGACAATCTGGTGTGGTACAGAGGTTACCGTAATGACTTCCAAACTCTTGTTTACATTCTTTTGGAGTAGTAATTAGAAAGTGATTGCATCTAAATACTGTTCCTAAAACATAGTCTTAATAGGTTATTCTACAATATCCCCTAATTTTTTTGAGCAGTGTAGATTGCTGGTCGTTGTTTAAAGGGTTCATGCATTTTTTCACAAGAATTTGTTACATTATATTTCACACATAAAATAACCAAGTCTTACACTCAATTGTGATTTTTTATGTCCACACTTTATTTACCAAAACAATGGTGGTCGAATCAACAATGTAAACTTTGATAAGCAGTTCTCAACAATGATTTGTTATTATTAAAGTTTAACATCATAAAATTAACAAAAACAATATAAAACTCATATCCTGGCGAAGTGGCTACATTGGGCGCCGAAAACCGGTATTATATCCCTTTCCGTTCTCCCGCCATTCCCTAGCTTGGTCGTGCATGTCTTTCCCAAAAATCGGGACATTTTTAAAATGCCGCGGGAGGCGGGACAGGATTGTTAAAAATCGGGGACTGTCCCGCCAAAATCGGAACGTCTGGTCATCTTTACACAACACGCTTATTACTGGTATGTGTTTATATATTCTATGCTTTGCGCATACTTCATGCATTAGCATTATGAAATGAACGTGTTTAGTACACACGAAAAAAAAACACATAACATTGAAAAATAGAATTGAACAATAGTTTAAAGTATAATTACAATAATGGGAAGGCAACTGGCACAGGATGGCTTTTGAATTTCTGAATTGTACAAATGATGCAGGGCAAACAGTTCCATGAAAGACTGTTGTCCTTCTTTAATAATGTATTCAAAAATGCAGATATACCACAAGAATGGAAGACAAGCATTGTTATACCCCCTGTTCAACAGAAAGGAGACAAGAGAGAAAAATGGACAACTATAGGGGAATCAGGTTTGTTAAACACATGCTACAAAATTTATGCAGACATTTTAAATGGAAAATTGAAAAGTTCAGTGAAAAATTCCTTATGGAATGTCAAAATGGATTTAGGAAAGGGACGATCTTGTATTGATTTCAGCATTTTCTGTTAAACTATTGCTTGAAAAAAAGAAGAGAAAGAGAATTCAACTTAGAACAACACATTTGCTTTCATAGATTTTGAAAAAAGCATTCGACACAGTCAAGAGATCAAAAACTCTTAAATATATTGGGAAGACAGAAAATATACCAAATTACTTCGACAGACAGAACATACAAAATATTTACAAAGACACCATAAAAGATTAAATTAAATAACAGATTTTTCTGAAGAAGGAATTATAAATCGTGGTGTGAGACAAGGCTGCCCCCATATCCCCAAACACTCTTTGCCAATTTATATCAATGAAGTTAATATGTTGCTTTAACAAAAAACGTATAAATTTGGAATAAGAATATCAGAAAATAAAAAATTAAAACACCCTATTGTTTGCAAATGACCAAATTAATAATAGCAAATTCCGAAGATAATCTGCAGAAAGGTCTGTATGAACTTAACAAATTACTTACAGCGAAGAATATGGATTAAAGATATCTACAGAAAAAACAAAAATTATTATGGCATTTCAAAGTGTAGATCAATGTCAGAAGTAAAATTGTACTGGACAATAAAATTTTGGAGCAGTGTGAATAATTTTAACATATCTAGGATGCAATAATCTCATATGAAAGAAGAAAAGGATTGTAAATGCAAAAAATATCTAAATTTTTAAGAATTTTTGGGTTAATAAATTCTATCTTCAAGCCACCAGTTAGTCCAAAAGCATTCAAGACTAAAAGTGTATAAAACACTGGCTCTTCACAACTCTTTTGCTATGGTAGCGAAGTATGGACGTGATGAAACAGAAGGATATACAGAGACTTAAGATCTGCTGTGAAATGAGGATATCTTCGGAGGGACTGCAGGATACACACTACTAGATCACAAGAAAAAAATGAAGACACCTTAGAAGAATTACACATGGAATCTTTAGAAAAACAAATTTCTGGATTATAAGTCAAGATGGATACAACATGTTCATCGAATGGGAAGATCACAGAATACCCAAACTAATGTTAAGATATCAACCTCCAGGAAGAAGAAAGGAAGACCAGGACGTCCACTCAAAAGACTTCTGGTATGGTGTTTCTCTTGAGGCCGAAACGAAAACAGGTCAACAAATGGTCCTAAATTCGTTGTGATGTACTATGATGATGATGAAACAATTGAAAAAAAACAGGCATGCTGTAACAATATTGTGAAATCATTTTTTTTATTCTTTAGAGTAAAAAATATCGATAGACATCAACGTTGCAAATTTGATCTGGACGATCTTCAACATTTTATTGTAGCGCTAAACCAACAATACTAAGTTATGTGTCAACAATATAACAATATTTTTACTTTTCTCTCGCCGGTAGGAAGAAAGTAAAGTAATTATCTTCTTCCTGCATGTATCCGGAAATATATCCATTTTATCTCCTATTTCCCTCCAGGCATCTCCTTTTCAATGATTTATATTTAAAATGATCCTTATGTTGAGGATTACCACAATAATTGTTTGTTTCTATAAAAGTTTTTAACATTATAAGTACAAAGAAATAAACGTTATCTCAGTCAAAACATAAGTTTATTGTGTCGACGTTTCCAATCTCCTCATGTGAAATTATTTTCAAGACGTGGTTGTTTTCTAAATTAACATGTCTTGAAAATGATCTCACATAAGGAGATTGAAACGTCGACACAATACATTTATGTTTTGACTGATGATAACGTTTATTTCTTTGTAATTATTATAATATTAATTAACTTTCGGTCGTCAAAAATAAATTTTAAGAAAGTATAATAAGTTTTAACATGTTTCCCTCTGATCTCTGCTCCATACTAAAACAATAATAAATAATGTGTGCGCCGAACCGAACGAAAACAACAAACCTCTCAACGTATCCGTCCAAATGTAAACAGCGAACCATCAAAGTGTTCGTGGAAAAAACCGACAATGAGTGGATCGTGTGCGCCCGTATGTGCGCGGCGCGCGCGCACCTTAAAACCCGTCCAATCTGACGAACATGGTGCGCGCGAGCGCCGCGCAAGTGTGTACGTACCTTAAAGTAAAAATATTCTCTTTAATTTGCTTACTTGTTATAGTAGCTACCAGGTGGCAGTGAAGACCGAGTTCTCGCTACATCTCGTAAAAATAGAGGAAAAACATAAAAAAAATAAGTGTTTGTATTGGATTTGCCCGGTGTGTGTAATGGATAGCACGTTCGAGTACCAATCAAGAGGTCCGGGTTCAAATCTCGTCCCGGCATTTATATTTATGGTCATATATATATATATATATATATATATATATTATAATATAATATTGTACTTGGAATTTGTACTGGTTGAATGGAAAGAATGACCTTATGGCCATAACTCTGCCAGAATAAATAAATAAATAAATTAATTAATTAATAATAATAATAATAATAATAATTACTACTATATTATTATTATTATTACTATTATTATTATGGGGAATTTTAGACAATTCCAACATTACCAAAAGGTTAATAGAAGTCATTAAATCATTATACAAAGGATCAATTTCGATAATAAAAGCTGGAAATCATATAACAGAGGAATTTACCATTAAAAAGGTTTAAGGCAGGTTGCAGTTTATCTCCAATTGTATTCAAAATTTATCTGTAAAGAATACTAAGAAACTGGAGGGGGGAAAATGTCAAAAAATGCGCATACCGTTCCAAAATACACTTGTATATTCACTACATTTTGCAGACGACCAGGTTTTAATAGCACGAGACCACGATGGCATACAATATATGGCAAAAAACTAAAAGAAGAATATGAGAAATGGGGACTTTATACAAATATAGAGAAAACTAAATACCTGTGTATAGGAGAAGAAATGTAAAATATAAATTTCAACAATGGAGAAGAACTAAAACCTAGTATTGAATGCACTTATTTAGGAACAAAATTAGACCATTCAGGCGATAACAGTGGAAATTAAAAATATAATTTAACAAACAAAACAAGCAATAAATGCTTTAGACTCTGGTAGAGCAAGAATATTACAAAAAATAGAAAATTACAAATATATCAAACAATAATTCAGAACATTTTAACGTATGGTGCTGAAGTCTGACAAATTCCTACCAGGGAAATGAAAAGAATTTTAAGTACAGAAATGGATGTTTTAAGAAGATCAGCTGGAAAATATAAAATGGATAGAATACGAAATAAAGAAATAAGGGAAATAATGGGTGAGCAAGAGGAGCCGGACATCATAGACATATAGAAAAGTCAAGATTACAGTGATATGGTCATGTCAAAAGAATGCCAGAGCAAAGATTGCCTAAAAATGTTTATGGAATGGATCCCAATAGAAAAGAGGAAGAGAGGAAGACCGAAGAAAACTTGGATAGAAGGGGTACAAGCGGCTTTGAATATCGGAGGTTGGAGGAAGATCAATTAATGGACAGAGAGGAATGGCGTTTGGTTTCCAGAAGACGGCGGCAGCTGCCATGATACCGGATTATTATTATTATTATTATTATTATTGAGAGACGAAAGACGAATACGACTGCTTCAGAATAAAGTTCTTACGGATATTTTCGGAGCAAAGAGAGATGAAAAGACAGGCGATTGGATAAGACTATGTAACAGTGATTTTCATAATCTTTATAGGACACGAGATATAATAAGAATAGATAAGTCACGGAGACTGCAATGGACGACAATACCTGTGGAACAGATGGGGAATGCAAGAGGGGCATGGAAGCTTTGTATTTGGGAAACCAGAAGGAAAACGCCTCATTGATAGACTAAGAATGAGGTGGTGGAGTAACATTTATCGTGATTTAAGGGAAGTCGATTATTCAGAAAATGTTCGGAAAACATTAGCTCAGGATAGGGATGTATGGAGGGCTTATGCCCGAGCGGCCTCGAACCTATGGGTTCGATAGTGGCCAGTGAGTTAGTTAGATAGATGAACTAAATAAGGATGACGATTCATCAATTTAAATTCTTCAGAATTTACTTAAGAACAGTACGTTAAAAATTATGAACCTGCATCTCTTGAAAATTCGAGTTTTTGGTCCCACTCTTTAAAATGTAGAAACTCGAACCAAAGTTCTTAATGAGGTAATTAAAGAGATGCATGACAATACGAAAAAATCATGCACTCAAACGTGCCTAAATAGAGGCTATTAACACTGATTTAAAAGTGTTTTTGAAAAATATGTTGGATTTCATACTATGTGTAAAATTTCCAACGTTTTGGAAGACCAAGAAGAGGTTCGTGAAATTGAAAATTTGTGTTTCAGTGACTTTCATTTAATGAAATATGTAAGATTAACTTTTGTTGTGTTCAAGGGTTCTTCTCCCGCGACTGCACCATTCCGAGAAAAACCGACATTGGTTTTGTGATGGAAAATTTGGAGAAAATTATTGTTTTTGCAACAGCAAGTTTAATCCTCTCAACAAGATTTTTAAGTAATGTTTTATGATGATAATTTATTTTTTCTAATTTAGAATAAAATATATTTGCGTTTTTTATCATATTTTCTATTTTTACTACATAAAAATATTATATTTCGTAGTTTTTAGCACATAAAATACCGTTCCCTTGTAATTATTATAAATCTGATCTAACCTAGTTGGGTTAACACCTTAAATATGTCCAGTAAAATAAATAAATGTTCATTATTATTATTATTATTATTATTATTATTATTCTACACCTCAGCATAATTTATTTGATGCTAGTATTTTTAATATCTCTGTTTAAACAATAAACACCTAATTATCATTATGTTGTATAATATATCGTGTATCTACGATTTCTCCATTCTAAGGCAGATTACTGTAATGAAATAAGTATTAAACGTTGACCTTGAAATATTTAATTGACAAGGTATAACTTTTATACGAAGTCTTGAATTTAAACAATTAATTTAAATTAAAGATTTCTGTGTTTATTCAAACTATGCCTTATCCAACTATGTCTGTTTCTAAAAATGTGGCATCTCCAATTTTAAAATTAAAATAAAATCACCTCTGAACAAACTACTTTCTAGTCCTGGACTTACTTTAACATAATAATAATAATAATAATAATAATAATAATAATAATAATAATAATAATAATAATAATAATAATAATAACATGGCGAACAATTTTTTTGTTATATGAAATCATATAAAAATAAAGAAGACTTTTTGGACTCAAATATGTACCTTAATATAAGTCCACCGCTATGGCTTCGAGGGTAGCGCGCTGCATTATCACGCAGCGGCCCGGGTTAGATCCCTCTCGGGACACGTTTCCTGGGTTAAAGTTTTTTTGGGGGTTTTTTCCTCACCTGTAAGACACATGCCAGGATAATTTAAGGCCCAAACAGTCCCCGAACATCACATGTCCATCAATATCATATCCACATCAATAGATAAGTACAGGTTTAAGGCCTCTCCTGGCGCATCATTACCAATCCTCACCACCCATCATATCATTGAGGCAGCGTAACCCCTCCTTCCAGGCCGCCCAACCTCAGAAGTGGGTTACAACACACCAATGCCAGGAGAGAATACCTGAAATGTCGAATGACAAACATGTGGCATAGCACAAAAAACCCTGTTGTAACTAATTAATAATAAATAATAGTTTTTAAAAACTAAAACAACATTCTTTATTAGAAACCAAACTAAAAAAAGGAAAAATAATTTTAATTTCCAACACGCTTGGGATAACTAATTTACCATCAAAAGCGTAGGGTGTTGTTTACCAATTAATATATTTGATAATAAACAGATATTGGTAAAAGTAAAGTCTCTAAGAAGAAAATGTAAAAATCATAAAAAGCACCCCACGCTTTTGATG
Source organism: Diploptera punctata (assembly GCA_030220185.1). Taxonomy (NCBI): domain Eukaryota; kingdom Metazoa; phylum Arthropoda; class Insecta; order Blattodea; family Blaberidae; genus Diploptera; species Diploptera punctata. Next base: position 16,423 of record JASPKZ010005169.1, on the reverse strand, counting down.
GTAAAATTAGTTATCCCAAGCGTGTTGGAAATAAAAATTATTTTTCATTTTTTTAGTTCGGGTTTCTAATAAAGCGTGTTGTTTTAGTTTTTTAACTCTATTATTTATTTTTTATTTTTTAGTTTTAATATTTTACAGGACAAGATAAAAATTTAAATATCCTTAAATTCGATACTATTGTAGTATGAGCTAAAGGTAATACTCCTCTAAAGAAAACCTCCCAGCCGGATTGAAACCAGCGACCTATGGATTACTGAAATTATATACCAGTAGAGTTCACCGCTCTACCAACTGAGCTCTTACAACGACTGACTTAAAAGTCGACAAGTCCGTAACCTATTATACCAATTTTCATTTTTTTTTATTTTCTGATGATTCTGGCCTGGATTTTAGAAAGAAATATGAAAATATTGTATTGTCACGGGTTCCGTTAAAAGTATACTACGTTCCAAGTCGATTCAATGTTTCTAAGTGGGCGAAAATCGTGTTCAAAACTTCCGTTACATAGAAACAAACACACGTTTTTTGATTTTCTTGATGATTGTGGCCATGATTTTTAGAAACTAAATATGAAATTATTGTATTGTCATGGGTATTTTACAAGTATAGAAAGTTTCAAGTCGATACAATGATTCTAAGTGGGTGAAAATCGCGTTGAAAGATGCCGTTACATTGATAGATAGATAGATAGATACAGGTCAAGCTAATATAAAGCGTGTAAAAAGTGAGATATTATTGTTTATACAATAGGCTTGGATCTCATCACACAGAAGTATTGTATTATATATTATTTCAATTCTGTTTCACCTTTTTGTTTTTTATTACTCTTTTTATACATACAAAAACAAGCACAATCACACTTAGGCTCGTAGATAGAGATTTAAATTTCGGTACCCCACCAGGAATCGAACTGGGATAGCTGGAATTTAAGGACGAACTTTACTGACGGTGACAAAATGTTCGTGATATTCAATTAACAGATTGATGAAGACTGTTTTTACACGTAGGAAATGCATGTGAAATTAAAAATGCCCGGTGAAGTTTACAAGTTTAATTTAGTAACAGATTCTAAATATAGGCTTAATGTGTCCCACATGTCCTGCACGTCTGTGTCCTTGTTAAGCGGGTGGTAAACATAGAAAGTGAATAACATTGCCTTCTTCGTGTTTCGTTTCGTGTGAAAAATGTGGCTCTGAATGTGTTGGACATTTAACAGCTCAGGTTTATTATTAGCGTCGTAATTCATTTGTCGAGTCAGACAGTCAAAATGTTTTGCTCTTCAACTCGGTCAGAATGTTTAGGCCAGATTAAAAATCCTGACTCGATCATGAGTAGAACCCGTTGATGAGAATTATATGTCAAATTAATTTATTAATATTGTAGATGCAACTTTAGTTTCCTTTAATTTGTAGACGTCAGAACCTTCGGCTTGTAGCGTAACAGCGTGACTATAACTGAACTGATTAGCTAAAATAATACCAAGTGTATTCATGACATCTATTGTTCTGAATTACGTATTATACACAATGTAAAATGTGCTAGTTGTGAGGAAAATGTCATTATTTGAGTTTCTGCTAATTATACAACGTCAAGTAGACTATCATCCACTCGTGACCGGTCGAGGGATGATATGAAGTCAACTGATTGACTTGATTGTGGAGTAGTAATAATTAATGTACAGAGGTTAAATAGGAGACAACCCAAAAGGAATCTACTGCTTCCGATTAGACAATGCCTTCAAAAAACCACTTGCGCAACGTATACAGTTGTGCATAAAATAGGATACAATTCATATAAAGAAGGTAATTTTTCACACTGAAATGGACTGTTGGGCCACTCTGTCTCACTTCTGACAATGTCAAGATACTCGTGCATATTTATTTTCCAACAGATATTGAAAATTTAATTTGAAAACGAAAACGTTTGTATGAATTTAACTTATAAATTTAGATGACGTAAAAGTTGAACTTCTAATTATATTCTTTCCTCTTAATAGGATCCAAAGTTCCCTAATGGTATTGTTTTCCTAAAAACTAATATTAATGCTATCCGGATTGTTATGGTGTATTAAAAAACTATAGTAACAAATTGTGGATAATAATCACTACATAAACTACAGTAACCGAATTTGTTTGGAGAATAAATACTTCACAAATCGCATATCGATATGTTCTGTAATTGCTTTTAAAGACTGAATTGAATTCCGTAATAGTATTGCAAGAAGTGTATTAATGGGAAGGAAAATGTATTATGAATAGAGTCCGGGTTTTGAAGAGAAGCACAATGTTAAAAATATACGAAAAATGTATGTAGGTGTTTGAAAACTCTTACAAACGGAGTATAAGGGCAAAAAGTAAAGGAAAGCATAACCATTCCTACCTTCATTTTACCATATTAACGAAAAATTATACTTAATTGTATTAATGTTTTTAAATATGTCTGGAGGTTAGATTCCATTCCTTTGTTATGTAGAATGCCTTCCTCGCGTTCTATCGCACCTTATGTATTCACGTGACATGAAGAAAGAACATAGCTCAGGGTTGCATTTTAGACATCAATTCGATGTTATGTGCAGTAAATTAATAGAAGCGGATGGGGGAGTAGATTTTTACAAATTGTTATTTTTCAGATTATTTATTGACGTTGTTTAATATTTTAAGTTTTATTGCTGGACATGTCTACGTTTCATTTTCGAAATTCGGTTGTACACTGTTTGCACCGTAACCTACTTCTAGATATATTTAGTGTTTAATCGAAATATATTCCTTTATTCACTTTTAACGGTGAAATATAATAATACATGGGACACATATTTTAACATTGTGTTATGACTTTGTGTAATAGAAGACTTTGAGGAGTGAGTGAGAGGTTAAACAGTTTCTAACTGGTTCACCAGGATAACTCAAGCAGTGAGCTCCATTACACGCTGATGTTGTTAAAGTTTAACTGTGTTTACAATTAAATACACAATATGCTCCATTGCTTGATATTCTGAGAGATAACAACACAGATATGGTGCAAGGAATATTGTGATTTCGTCTGAATATTTTCAGTTTTCTTGTTTTGACTTAGTAGGTCTACTTTGCTGTGACTGAAAGTCAGTTAACACAGATGAAAACTGCTTCGACTGCCTCATCATTATCTTTAAAAAAAAAAGATTAGTCATGGATAAGTATCGATAATACATTTTATTACAGAAGGTAAAATAGTGTTGTAGGCCTATACACTTTCTACACTATGCAAAATATATTTTTTAAGTGCAAGATAATTGTAATTGCTGTCTTTTGAGAGTTGTTCATAAATAATCTAAACATATAAAAAATAAGTAAATTTATGTGAAAATAACTAACATTATACATTCTGCTCTGTCCTAATACGTCTTTTTTAGTAATATTAGAGCTTACGTATCTCAATTTAGGTTCAGGATCTACATCTAAAGTTCATGCATTATACCCTTTTACGCGAAGGTAATTCAGGATGTTTGTTACTTTATTATTGTAAATATATTAACCTCAACTTTTTATAAAATTAGTGAGAACAGTATAAAAACAAAACAAAGCTTGGCGTATTTTATTAAAACATAAATTTTGATTGTTTATAATAAGAATGTAATATTACATATTTTGAATATTTTCATTACATATTCATGTACATATGTATAGATTAAAATTACATGAAAATCCGAATTCTACTTATAATCAGAAATGTTGTTTTCTACAGATCCATGTGTCATTTTTCTAAGACGTGTTCATATTTGTATGATCTAATGGTGTGTATGCAGCAGCCTTTTGAAGACAAAACGGTAATTTTATTGTATCGTAAGTTAAAATATACATTGCATTATTACACTTGTTAAATAAAATAAATTACATAAAGCAACATTTCAAAACTATTCCAGCTCTGTAAACGAAAAAAGTGTAAATAATATTTTGAGCAATTTAAGCCAATATTTTTCTTACAAGGGATAATCCAAAATGAACAAGTAACTGTAATAATATAACTAACTGAACAGATCAAATAATGAAGTGATACTTAAATTGACAAACAAATAATTTCTCATGACAGTTATTTAAATCTTTGAGGCTGCAGCGAGAACAAAATCATGAAAAACTATGTTATTGTATATTGTATAATCCAACATACATTTAAATTTAAATATATTGTAGTCTACGCACTTGTATTTATATTGTTTTATTAAAATATTAAATAAATTAAACAAATTAATGTTATAGGAAACGTTGTCAATTTAAGGTGTGAGGCCAATATCATAGATGCAAAATCAGTGCTAGGCCTAATAACAAGAAACTAAGAAAGTTAGGCAGCTTTGGCACAATTATGGAAAATGTTTAATAGTGTATGGTAATTTTTATGGCAAAGGAAAAAAAAAGTGAATGATAATACACAAATTGCTATGTTTACTTCTGGTCTTCTGTTATAGAACTGTACTCTTGACAGAACAAAATGTGTACATCTTCATATTACTACTGTATAATGTTACTTTAAGTGATTGTTTCGTAGAATTTTCTGCTTCAAAGACAATAGAGATCTACAACCTCTCACATCTATTTTAAAGAACAATTGGTAATTGTGAAGAAAGGTGCGCTTTTGAACTGGTGAAGGCTATTCTAGCGAGATGAACATCTATAAATCTTGCAACATACCACTAGTAATCAACTGTATTTGTAGTTATTAAAAGTTGCCAACCTGATTATTCAAATTTCATCCACAGCCAAACTGTTTATTTAGTTACGTTTGATAGTTCACATTAAGTTAGTAGGTAGCACTGATTTTTAAGCATCGGTTACTGTATTTTATTTCGTTACAAAGTTTCTTATGTGTTAGATACTCTGTTCATAGAAGTGATTCAACGATAATATGGTGTCACTTAGGTTATTTTTACATCAACTTATGATATAATTTTCAGGCATTTTCGCGATTTTTGAAAATACACATCCATATAGCTTATGTAGTTATTTAATTATATATATATAATATATATATATATATATATATATATATATATATATTTTAGTATTTATAAAACTTCTCACAATTTGAGGCTGCTTGAAGAAAAAACATGTTATTACAATGAAAATACTGAGAGATGAAAACAAGTGCAAGTGAATATGATAAAACAATTACGAAAATTGAGATAATGCAACACACAGTCAGTTGCAGACGTGTGAACGAGATGTTCTATAAAGATCTTCAGTGATTCACGAACAACTGTAATGGCTAGATCATGTACAAATCTTTACAGAAAGAAGTATTGTGAAATACGATTCATAAAAAAAACTTTATATTTAGATCAAATTATATAAAGTACTATAACTTTGTCACAAACTATATACATAATGTACCTTAAGGCGAAATAGGATTTATATATCTCCAATAATAATAATAATAATAATAATAATAATAATAATAATAATAATAATAATAATAATAATAATAATAATAATAATAATAATATAATAAAATAATATCACTTGACATAACTCTCACATAATTCCAGTGTTTTTCTTTTTTTACTCGAATCTACGTAGTCATCATCTCCACGTATTACAGGGACTCCCGTAACTGCAACTTCTCGAAAATAAAAGTGTTAAAATACAAATTTATACAGAAATTATTCTCCCAATAATATTATATGGATACAAAACATAGACACTTACTTTCAGGGAGGAGATAATGTTACAAGTATTAGAGAATAAAGTTTTTTTATGAAAAATTTTGGACCAAAGAGAGACAAACATAGGTGATTGGAGAAGGCTCCACAACAGAGAGCTACATGACCTTCGTGGGAAGTCAGATGTATTAAAGAAAAGTTAAATTTCGTAAATTGAAGAGGGTATGCATTGTAGAACGGATGAGGAATTTATCCTTTAAGCGCGCAAGTTTCAAAGACCAGGCTGCCCTGGTTTAAATGTCCGCCTAGCTTTTACACTCCTGGCATTTTACTATAACTTTGGTAATTTTATTAACTTATATTTTAAAATTTGCAGGCGTCACCAAAATCAAACAACGTTTATAGTGTTAAATATGATTGTACAATCGGTGGTATTCACGGCATAAACCCGTGGTGTTATTTTATACCATAGAGAGAAGTTTTAAATTCACGATAGTTACCAAATAACTTTAGGGCTTTTGTGAGAGTTGTGAATCAGGTTAGAAGTGAAAAACTATATATATTTGGTATATTCCAACCTCCAGTATTCTTTTTTTTTACAATTGGTGTTATGTTATAAGTGTATCCGGTCAGTTCTCCCCCTAACCAGAAAAACCTTTGAACAAGAACAGGCCACATTCCAACACAGCGCTCATTCATTCATAGGTTTGTGACCTCAGAGTGAAGTTTACAATCTCTGCTACAAAATTAAGTTCTGCTGAAATACAAGAGATTTTAATGGAGAGTGATTCTGACGGTTATGATGAATTCTCGGACTATGACAGTGACAACCACGAGGCACAATCAACTGATACTTATACCTGGGAGACACCTAGACATACGTGAACAATACTTTACATGAATTTACTGGTGAGACTTGTGGCATAAAACAGACTGCTGCACCACATGTAAATAAAGACTCCAGCCCTTTTGAAGTTCTTATGTTATACTTCTCTTTCACTATTTCAATTCTAGTTTCAGAAACTAACAAGTACAGCAGACAGTTTTATGAGAGAAAGAATAGAAATAATGACAGCGAAGAAAACTATACTCTTCCCCCTGACGTGACAGAATCAGAAATGTACCTTTTTCTTGGCCTAATTATTCAAATGGGACATGACGTACGCGTCTGGCTTAGGGACCTATTGGTCGACAATGGGACAGTTTCATACACCTTTGTTTAGTAATACAATGCCTCGTAATAGATTTTACATATTCTTAGATTTTTACATTTTACAGACAATAATAATCCCCCTAATAAAAACGACCCCAATTATGACAGACTTTGGAATATAAGAACAATTTTTGACATATTGCATAATGCTTTCAGTAAACTTTACAATTCATCTGAACAGTTGGCAGTTGATGAAGTCATTGTATCATTCAAAGGACGAGTAATTTTCAGGCAGTACATTCCAAAAAAGCACAAACGTTTTGGCATAAAAATGTATAAATTATGTGACAAGACTGGATACCCGTATAACATGGAAGTTTATCTCGGGAAAGACAAAACACGATCTCCTAACAACATGACTGCTACAGACAATTGACTGAAAAGGTAGAAGGGTATGGACATCAATTATATATGGACAATTTCTTCTGCTCACCTGCCTTATTTGACGATTCGACTAAAAAAAAAATAAATTGTTGTGGGACAGCAAGACCAAAGAGGAAAGGGATGCCTAATAATCTGGTAACTGAAAAAAGCTCAAGAAAGGAGATGTTAGGTGTATGACAGGGGAGGATTTGGCATGATGAATATGTACTGACAAATATGCATAATCCACCAGCTGAAGGTAACTTTTGTGACAACCACGGAAACGCAATAAACCGAAGTGGTTGGTGACTTTTCAACGGATCCGGTACTCAGTATTTTTACGCCCTGTATAACCAAAGATCTCGGCTAGTTTCAACTTGTGATCCTGGATGCCAGATGAACGCAAGATTGTTCAAGAAGAAGAAGGAGAGCTAGCACAAAGAGAATATATTTGATATATTTTTCTATTTGCATGAATATTACATAATTATTAATCAACTCACTGGTATAAACGAACCCGTAGTTTCACAGTCGCATGGACCTAAGCTCTCCTTACATTCCTATCCTGAGCTTTTTTTTCCAATCATTCCCCCGTATAATATAATTTTTCTCAAATCTCGGATAATGTTATTCTCCACCTCATTCTTGGTCTACAAACTGGGCGTTTTCCCCTCGTTTTCCTATAAAAACTTCCACGCAGTCTTTCATTTCTCATTCTTGACACATGTCCTGCCCATCGCAGTCTACGAGACTTAACTGACTTCCTATCAAGACCATGTAGTTCACTGTTATGTAGTCTTCTCCATTCACCTTCCTGTTCATCTCTCTTTGGTCAATGTTTTTCCTAAGAACTTCCACCCAATGTGAAATTAACAAACTTTTAAATTAGTATCACATTTTTATGAAGATAAAGCTGTGATTTGACAATTTCTAAACAAGTGATTCCACGAGAAAGCTAAATGTAATTTATTTTCCTCGAAAATGGGATTTTTCCGCTACGTTTAGTTAATATATATTTCCATTCCCTTAGCAAGTTTAACCTCACACTTTGTATATAAGGCACTCTTACGTACCACGTGTCACCCGGGCCTTACACTTATTCGTAGAGGTATTTTAACTATGAATCACACATATACTCTTTTATCCACACAAGGATATGGTGGGCCTCCAGGAATGAGCGATCAGCTCAATACTAAGGCCTCCTCCAAGACAACACAACATTAATACGAAACACACCCTTCACACACTCATTCATACTAAACATGGCGAATATTATAATGATGGCCAGATGATGTCCGGTAACCATTTTGGCCCTAATAATATTCAAAGATGATAGCTTTCAAAAAATGCGCCTTGTTAAATAACAAAAGTTACGCAATAACTTACGAGTTCGTTACGAAGCAACTCCACTAAACGTGAAATTGAAAATTATTTTAAATTAATAAATATGTATTTTCATCAAGTAAACACCAACTCAATTGATTACTTAATAAAATATTAATATTTCACAAATTGAATTGGAAACTGCTCTATCTATAAGTTTATACCGCTAAGAATATTATATGGATCAATGACAAACGATTTTTTTCCATCAGGTAAATATAAATACATTTTCGGATACCATATTTATTATGTCCACCGCTGTGATCTGGAGGTAGCCTAGTCATGCAGCGGACCCGGGTTCGATTTCCGGTTGGGACAGGCTCCTGGGTAAGGTTTTTCGGGTTTTTCCCTCATCTGTAAGACAAATGTCAGGATGCTTAGGGCCCAAACGTCCCCGAAAATCATCCGGCCATCATCATCTTTATCATCATCACCGTCAATCACCGGTGTGGAAAACAACGGGAAGCTACCACACCTATAAATCCATAGCATGAAAATGCTATGATTGCAGTGAAAGACCTCCTTCGGGCATAATTACTATGGATGGATATTTATCATCGTTAAATGGCTGACACATGTAGCTCATTCAATAACGTAACAAATTTAACTCTAAGCTTACAAATATTCTATTTTACCTTATTTTAGAAAACAGTTTGTTATTATGCTTTAAATTTAAGCCATTCCTTTCTTTAAACTAAATTAAACTCATGGAGCGATAAGTGTGCAAGGCACTTGGTATAACAGAGAGGTAGACGTTATAGCTATGTGTGATAAGTGGTCAACCGTCGGATTCCCAAAATGTTATACTCGGTATATATAATCCTCACAATTCTAGGTGGACACCGTTCCACACTAGCCGACATTCAGTGAGTAAATTTCTTCCACATAGGGACTCGAACCAAGGCATGTTCAGTAGCTCTGTGACAAGGCGTAATGTCTTGGAGGCTGTGTTATTCACTTTCAACTTTATCACTATATGAACATTTCCGCACCAACAACTCTCTTCCATCCATTGCTTATGTTTTACAAACTCTAGGTTTCTTGTTGTTTGATATATACATTTTATTAATATTTTTTCACAATTCTCTACTTTTTAAATCTATTGCAGGGTGTTTATTTGTTCTCAGAATCCACAATTATAAATTTTAAGTTGTTTCCATTGATCATTATCATTGATTAGGTTAATTCAATGTAAAAGTTAGGAAAACAATGGGGTTAAAAAACACAATAAAATCTCATGAAAAAAGTGAGTATGTAAAGACACACACGTCTATCCTGAGATATATTAAGTAAAATGCACACAATCACAATTTATATCACGGCTAGTTGCTGCAGGACTTGGGATATTGAGTCACAACTTTCTAGACATTCAACACTTTTAACTTACAGAGGAAATGGAACGACCAAATTAGTTAATTCGATCAGGAAAAAAGACAAAAGCATTAAAATCGTCTTCAAAACTAATAACAAAGTTAACAACATCATATCCAAGAAAATAGAAGTCACAAATAAAATACGAAAATATAAGTGCAATAACTGCGGAAAGATCTACGTTGGCAAAACAACAAGAAATGTCAACACAATATACTCGGAACCTTTCAAATATTTTATTAAGAACGAAGAAAAATCAAGTTTTGCCAAACACATACTAGAAACGTGTCATAAGTTCGATAAAATCGGTAACAGTCTGCCACTGCTATACGGAGAGTATAACAACTACAGGATCAGTGTCGTGGAAGTTGTGGAGATTCTAAAAGAAACAAAGAATACATAATTATTCAACGAGAACACACCCTCAGACCTAAACCCGTTGTACAACTTATACAACAATATCAGTAACAGTTAAAATTCAGAAGATGAAACATTTTTTCTGAAAGGCCTCGCATTGGAACTATTTGAGGAAGTTTAATAATTTAGTTGAGGACGACTCACTTAACAGGTACAAATTTTATATTTAATATCTTATTTCTAGACATTTGGTGCACCACAGATCACTAAATACGCCATGGTTGTCTTGGTCCACCCTGCAATCCCTTTGATTCTATAGGTCGAATTCTTGGACTTTCTGTATTTATATTACGCAAATACCAAAGAATGGCATTCTCTATTAAATTAAATTGTATGGTTGGAAAGAAATCTTACAACGCATTTCATATATCGATGATCTGATTGTTATTGCAAATTCTAACAATAATCTCGATCTGATATCTCTCTCTCTCTCTCATTTCTTTAAAAATTCATAATCACGTTTGAGTATCCAATGTATCTCAGACCTTACACAAGGGTATCTGTCCGAGAGATTTTTTTTAATGTGTACCCCATTACAAACTGGTTTGACGACACAAGCTACACTGGGCGCAGGTTATCAGAAAGCCTGTAAGACCGTTAGACCCTTAAACACTAGTCCATCACATCATCTGTAAATGGAAACATCTAATAATGACAATACGTTCCTAGAAACGTCCCATGAATTTCGGCATCTCTTCATTTCATTATCGCTACTCTCCAACCTGCAAACATCAGTCAATCAGCTGAATGTCGCGGCTACACCTGTCACAGAAGACATGATATACCATTCATGCATACATTCAAAATAAAAACGTTAATGTGATATGGGTGATTATGATGGTAGAATGGTTTTTTCAAAAAAAAATCTCCCAATAAATTTAATAAGAGAATTATACTTCTAGTTGATTTACCAAAATATAATTTAATCCTCAAAGCTAAAAATCCAGATCTTGCATTTCCACCCAGACTCACATTTACTCTATAGAGGGCATCACTATAAACAATACTCTCTTATTCAAACAATTTTGAAAATTTTGAATCAGTGATAGATGAACTCTATTGAGCAACAGTAAGAAATTATGGCTAGAAGTAAACATCGGTAAATTAAACATATGTTCACACATAGGAATACATTATACGATAATCAAATATGGAAATGAACAGCTAATGACAAATGAGGGATTGTTAGAAGATATGGCTGAATTCAAAAACCTAAGAACAATAATTACAAACAGGAACGAGATACACAGTGAAAGTAAATATAGGCCCAATTCTGGAAATTCATGCTATTATGCATTACAGGGACACTTGTCCCAACTCCTCTAAAAATAACGTTAAACTGAAGATATAAAAGTTTTCTTCTCCCAGTTATATGGATGTGAAAATTGGACTCTTACTTTAAGGGACGAAAGATGATTACGAGTGCTTGAGAACAAAGTTCTTAGGAACATTTTCTGAAGAAAGAGAGATGAAAAGACAGGCGAATGGATAAGACTGTATAACAGTAATTGTCATGATCTTTATAGGACTTCTCATATAAATAAGAAGAGTTAAGTCACGTAGAATGCGAAGGGCAATATATGTGGCAAGAATGGGGAATGAAAGAAGGGGATGGAAGCTTCTAGTTGGGAAAACGCCCAATTGATGAACCAAGAATTAGGTGGTGGAATAAAATTTAGAATTATTTGAGGTAAGTCGATTATTCAGAGGATGGTTGGGAAACATTAGTTCAGGATGGGGAGTATGGAGGGCTTATGTCCGCGCGGCCTCGAACGTATGGGCTTGATAGTGTTAGTGAGTTAGTTTGATAGATGGACTAAATAAGAATGGCGCTTCATCAATTTAAATTCTTCAGACTTTACTTAAACCCTCCATAGTATCTTTACCTTGTCGTGGTGGAATGGCTTGCGTGCTTAAATGGTCCCGAGAGCTATGTTGGCGGTAGCATTGATGCCGATAGGTTACCCATGCCGAACTGGTCGAAGGCGATACGCCAGACGAAAAAAGTACCTTGGTCGAAGAAGTGACGATCTTTCACCGTAAAATTACAACCGTCAAGTAATGCGGACATGGGTTCAACTGGGGTAAAATTTTCCGGAGGTCAAAGAGCCCCCATTCGGTTCTCCGGGCTGGGACTATTTCAGGGAACACATGCCAAAGGCTCAAACACAGAGATATTTTCCTAGGAACATGGAATGTTAGGACTGTATACAATAACGGGGCACTAGAAATATTAATCGCGGGAATAAGATAAATCGCTCTTGGATATAGTCGCTTTACAGGAAGTTAGGTGGCCAGGAGAAGGTAGTCAGGAATAAGGAAGCTTTGCATTATACTACGGGTGTGCAGAAAGACTTGCATTTGGAACGGGTTTTTTAGTCAGAAGGAGGATCTATCCACTACCCAAGATGTTAAGTTTGTTAGTGATAAGATATCATACATAATTCTAAAGGGTAAACGACATGATTTTATAGTTGTAAATGTACATGCCCCCACAGAAGATAAAGATGACAAGATCAAGGATGAGTTCTATGAAGAATTAGAATGCTTATTTGATAGCCTTTCACGATATCATATGAAAATTGTCTTAGGAGATTTTAATGCAAAAGTGGGGCGGGAAGATATATTCAAACCAACAATAGGCAAATTCAGTCTTCATGAAGATAGTAACGACAACGGGGTTAGATTAGTCACCTTTGCCACATCAAAAAATCTCATTGTTAAGAGCACAACATTTCAGCATAAATATATTCATAAATACACATGGACATCTCCAGATGGAGAAACTCGGAACCAGATAGATCATGTATTAATGGATAAACGCTGGCACAGTAGCATCATCGATGTTAGATCAGTTACAGGGACAGACTGCAATTCGGATCATCATCTGGTCAGGGTGAAAATCAGACAACAGCTATCGCTTATGAAAGGAACAAACGCTAAAGATGATTATGAAAAATTAGAATTAAAAAACTTGAAAAATGATGAAATGCGGCAAGAATACCAAATCAAAATTGTCAATAGATTTGAAATACTGGAATCTTCAGAAAAATGTGGCACACGGAGAAGAAACTGATGTAAATAAAAAATGGGAAGCTATAAGAGGTACAATTAAATTGTCAGCAACAGAAAGTATTGGTTGTTTAAAAAAGAGGCAAAACAAGAATTGGTTTGATGAGGAATGTGCCAACACTGTAACGAAAAGGAAGCTAGCAAAAATGAAATTCTTACACAAGCCAAATGAGGTAAATTTGGAACAATTGAGTAGTATAAGAAGGGAAACCACGAGGTTACTAAAGAGTAAAAAGAGAGAATATTTGAGAGAGAAAATCAATGATCTTTAACCCTTCAAAGCGGATGGATTTAAATGGCCGGGAATATCTGATGCGGGAGGAAGTTCACCGGTATTTAAACTCAGCCGCTCAGTGCCTGTATTCCAATAACGCATTTAAATTGATATATCTTGAGTAATTTAAATGTTTTTGCAATTCGTTTATGGTGAACCCTTAAGATAATATTTAATTAATTAAATTTGTTACGGTTCTCACATAACATCTCTGCATTTTTGCAGAGTTATTTATGGTTGTTGTGCCACAGTTGAAATAGGTCCTTTTTGTAAATTTCTCACATAAGTGACACAGTGTATTGCAGTAGGGATTCTTTGAAGAATTCAGAGAACCGGCTTTACCCAACAACAAAACGAAATATTTACACAAAGAAAAGGGTCTTGAAAAAAAAAAGTAGGAACTTCAAAAATTGGTGTAATAAATCTTCAAAATGTAAGCCAGCTGTTTGACACTCAGGCAACTTGTGTTTACTTTGTTCATATTTATTACAAACACATTACTTCTATGCGCTGACCTTTTTTTCTTGTAGGGGGGGGCAGCCTTCTCCAAATGTGCCTTTCTAACACTTTGGAAACATTATTTTAGGTCGTGTGCCTTCAAAAAACGGTCTTTCTACACATCAGACCTGTTGTACTAAAAGACCTTCATCAACCCTAAATTTCAATGCCTTTCTTCTGGTTTCCAAACCGAAACCAGTTGATGAAATATGACTATAATAGTTTCGCCGGAGGTGTGGACTTAAAAGATCAACATGCTACAAGCCGGAAGATCGAGGGTTTGAGTCCCGGTGGATCAGGATTTTTAAACCGAACCAAACCTTCAGGCGGCACCGTGAACCCGGGGTTGACTCAGCCTCTAACTGAAATGAGTACCAGATGCTTGTTATGGGCCGTCAGACAGAAATAAGTACTCGGCTTACATCAAGTACCGATAGTTTAGAAAAGTGGGAGCCTTAATCTCCTAATATCCCAAGAACCATCTAAGGTCTGTAGTGGACCACTTTACCTTTTAGATACTGACTGAATTGTAGACTAACTACCTTTCCATAATGTAAGGATATCGTCATTTGAAATATATATATATATATATATATATCTGAAATTTACTGTTGTGGTCCTGTACTGTAGCGTAAATCGGAAATAAATTTGTTGGGTCTTTATATATACTGAATTTAGAGACATTATTATTAAAAATGAAGAGATTTGAAAATAGATTCAATTTGATAGACAAGCTAATCTACAAAAAAAGGCGAATTTAGTTTTATAAGAAATCCTTTATCAAGTTATAAATTTAAGAAAGATGTCAGAGGCCACAAGAATAAATTCAAATATAAAATTATTTTAACTTGTTACTGAGGGCTGTAATCAGTTAATATATGCACTAATATAAACTTTGAAGTCTCTACATAAAATTTGCATAAACTGTAAATAGTTAATGTAAACACAAAGGTCATAATTACAGTTTAAAGCAGTGCGTGTAGCTAGCGTATACGTCACGTCGTTCCGCATTTGGTGAATAATTCAACTTGCGTACACGTCACGACGCTCCACGCTGACGGGTTAAATGAATGCCAGAAATAGGAACATTAGAGAATTATATCAGGGAATTAGTATAGAGAAGAAAGGGTTTCAGGCTAGAACAAACATAATTCGGAATGAAAATGGGGATATGATTGCAGATTCCAGGAGTATATTAAATAGATGGAAACGTTACTTTATTCAGCTATTAAATGTACATACAGAACAGGACATTGAGGAGGATAATTTACAGACACCGGAAATGCTAGTCGCAGAGCCAAGTGCATTAGAGGTTGAAATGGCGATACAAAAATTGAACATGTGTAAAGCATCAGGTTCAGATGAGATCCCAGCTGAACTGATAAAATCAGGGGGAGAAAAATTGATGGACGAGATACGCCGGTTGCGTAGTATGATTTGGGAAATAGAAACTCTTCCAGATGAATGGAAAAAATCCATTATCGGATCAATTTATAAGAAGGGAGATAAAACTGATTGGAACAACTACAGGGGCATCTCATTACTTTCAACTTCGTACAAAATTCTAACAAATATTTTAGTAAGCAGACTTACTCCATATATTTATGACATTCTCGGAGATCACAATGTGCATTTAGAGGAAACAGGTCTACAACAGATCAAATATTTAGCTTAAGACAGATTTTAGAAAAGGAATGGGATCATAATGGTACTGTACATCGACTATATGTAGACTTAAAAGCGTATGATTCAATTTAGAGGGAGAAGTTATATAGTATCCTGCTGGAGTTCGGAATTCCTAAAACGTTAATTAGACACATAGGAATGTGTCTAAATGGCACAAAGAGTAGGGTGCGTGTAGGCAAACAGTTTTTCGGATACTTTTGAAATGCAGAATGGGTTGAAGCAAGGAGATGCACTGTCTCCTCTACTATTTAATTTTGTACTAGAGCATGCCATCAAATCATTAGAGGATGAGGAAGGCCTACAACTCAATGGTATTAATAAGCTGTTAGTTTATGCTCATGATGTAGTATTATTGTCCGATAGCGAGAAGATACTAAAGGACAACACGCACACACTATTGAGTAACACTAAGGCATTAGGACTGGAAGTAAATATCAATAAAACTAAATATATGGCCACACGTAGAAATGAATTATATAATGGAAATGGACTGCTAATGACAAACGAGGGAAATTTT
>JASPKZ010005168.1:0-15833 GCA_030220185.1 Diploptera punctata | reverse complement strand
TCTATAACGCGACACCATTTCTCAGAGAGTGTAACCAAATTAACAGAAGTAAATGCTAATAATCTGGTGTACTAACTTACCCAAACTAACACTTACATGCCCAATTCTCACTCTAATTTGTCCACTAATATAGGTTGACTCCTGGGAAAGAATCGACTTATATATGAGTAAACATGTTGGAAATTGGCCGTAGTGATAATGTGTGTTATCACATCCTCTAAAATATTGACAGGTGGCATAGAACAGCCCCACATTTTAATAATACTTGACAGATTGATCCATCATCAAAACTGTACTATGGATATTTTATTGTTATTTAATACTTCTCACTGAAGGACAAATTATATTTGTAGAGAAAAATATACGCTCAGAATGGGGTTTGAACCCAGGAACATAGGATTTGTACGCGAATATTTTGCCAACTGAGCTACCTGAGCACACCTATCTAAACTCATTTTTGATCATATACATTGTTAATTCCGAGTTCCAAAATCGATGAATTATTGCTCGATCACGTATGCGAATTAACAATGTATAAGAGAAAAATTTGCATTTAGATAGTACTGCTCAGATAGCTTGGTTGTAGAGCATTGGCATATAAAGCCTACGGTCCAGGACACATAGCCCAGTCTAAGCGTATAATTTTTAAATTTCGAATTTAATTTGTTCTTAAGTGAGAAGTATCAAGGTAATAATAAGAACATAGAAAGAAGCCCTGCTGGCTTTATAATGTAATGTTTAAATTCCCGATATATGTCATCTTAAGGAAGAACCCACCTTTTGAGTTACTAAGCAAAGGTCCGTAGCATTCGGCAATCGGGAATTAACAATGTATAAGAGAAAATATTTGCATTTAATTTGGTGTGCTCAAGTAGCTCATTTGGTAATGCATTGGCAATAAAAGCCAAAGGTCCTGGGTTCAAACCCCAGTCTGAGTGTATAACTTTTATCTTCAAACACCACGCTTGCCCGGCCATGGCTTGGAAACCACGTGCAAGATTCAAGTAGGTATAGCCACATTGGAAATAAGAGCGGTTTGACCATGGATAAAAGACGGAGTGGAGTGACCAGATGAAGAGGTATAGGAAGAAGACTATGAATAAAACAACAACAGAAATATTGTACATTTGATGTGAAGAAATAGGAGACCCAGGTGAAGATGCTTTTGAATTGATTTTATTTTCGTTTCAAAACACTACAACTGATCACAGAGTGATTGAGGAAGATAGATCTGTCTTTGCTTAGACACGAGAGTTGCTGTCAGGTGGATGGTACATCTATATTTAGATGAATCTCTATGTGTACGCGGCAGATTGGACACTGCTTGTTGCTGGCCAACCATTGGTCCACACAGTCAGTGTGAAATAAATGCATGCACGGCAGTCTGCGCACGTCTTCATTGTCTTCAAACTCCGACAGGCAGATGGTGCATTTCTCCGAGTTGTCTTCCGAGTCGTCCGAGCTTCTCTTTACCTACATTCACAATGGACATTCAATTTTATAAAACTGACACATAACCTTGCAAAGTTTATCAAAACAAAAAGAAAAGTTAACAAAAATCACTTCTTGCAACATTTAAATATTGTTAGAGTAATAATTGTGGTATTTGGGACAAGAGGTACTATACCAGGATTCTTAGCTAAAATTTGGAATTTCTTAGATTTGGATAGAGTGTATCTTTCTAAAATTACCATTGCAGCCATTAGAGGGTCAATTTCAATTTTAAGAAACCATTTTTACAAAATGTATACTTTATAGAATGTACTTCATTTAAAATTTTAAATTTTTTAATGTATTTACAAAAACAAAATCATCAATTTAAAAAAAAAAATATTGTCTGTATCACGTTTTCCCCTAATGAAGAAAGTTCTACATTTTTTGTGAATAATGTGGGGAAAATTGTAGTATTTGATATTTTCTTACTACATGAATTCTTCTAAGTTATACAGAATTTCA
This sequence comes from Diploptera punctata, assembly GCA_030220185.1. Classification (NCBI taxonomy): domain Eukaryota; kingdom Metazoa; phylum Arthropoda; class Insecta; order Blattodea; family Blaberidae; genus Diploptera; species Diploptera punctata. The sequence continues at coordinate 13,877 of JASPKZ010005168.1, read as the reverse complement.
GTACACGTGTGCAAAGGCTTGTGTAACTTCTATCAGATGGGAAATATATATGTGAAATAAGTAAAACCAAACTTTGCTATAAATTATCAAACATGTTTATAAGTTAATCTTAATACATACAGGGTGTTGCAAAAGCAACGACAATGGAGGTGAGGTGGTATAATGAGATATGTTGATCTATCTATCTATCTATCTATCTATATTACAGCTGCTGCTGTTATCCCGTACCGAACCTCCAAAGACTACGATCGTGGGCATCTTCAATACTTAGACCTCTTGCTTGCAATACTGTCTTCATGTTGATGATTTTTTAAATAAGTAACTAATATCCGGAAATGATGCGTTTTCACACTACCAGCAGTTAACTTCTCAAGAGTTCCGTTAGTTGAATTACTAAAATACTTGATAATGCACAGTCACATCAAGTTTTCTAAATATCCACGTCCTATATCATTGCAGAGCGTACATAGGAGGTGTAGTGATTGGCGCACACGTTCAAATACGTCTGGTCTCGTATGAATTAATTCTGTAGCAGTGTGGAATCTGACTATAAGATCCATACGTGAATTTAATGGTGTCTGGAATACAGAGTGTTTCATGTCGCCTCACAAATAGTAGATCCGTAGCCGAGCGGTTAAGGTAGGAAGCCTTGGCGCAGAGCTAGAGGACTTGCGCTGATTCGAGTCTCCATGGGGGAGAAAAATTTCTCATGGTATTTCGGCCAGTATGGGACCGGTGCCCACCCAGCATCGTGAGGCAATTGGGAAGCTACAATAAGTAGCGGCTTCAGGTTGAGGAACCAGCTATAACGGCTGGGGGACTCGACATGCTAACCACATGTCACCCCTACACTGGCTGTTGATCATCTACCTCTGTGATTGACACATGTAGATGTGGAGGGCCAGCAGCCGGCTGGTAAAAGGGAAGCCGCCGAAAAGTGGAAAGACCCTCAATCGGAATCGGTTGAAATCTGGTGATCTCGGAGGCCATGGGACTAATCCCCTTCTTGCAATCTATCGACTTGGTTTCCAAATGTCACCTTACATTCGCATGGAAATGAGCTGGAGCTCCGTCATGTTGTGGCCACATTCCGTTGCGAAGCCACATACATGTGAGGTGTTGTGAAGTAACCAGACGCCAAATCCTTCCAATTAACATTGGTCTTGAGATACAATTAACTAGTCATAGTGAGAAAACGCATCACTTCCGGACATAGGTACTTATTACAAGTTATCAATTTATCTCAACATAGATATACTACTACACCACAGTTATAGGTGTATTTTTCAACACCCTGTATAATTGTCCTGTATGAGTGTATGTTCCTCTAACTCATTGGCACCATCGAAACCGTATGATCAAGGCCGCGCGAATATAAACTCTCCATTCATCCCTATCCTGAGCTAATATTTTCGTATCAACCCTTGTATAGCCTACTTCCCTCAAATCATAGTTAATGTTATTCTCCCATCTCATTCTTCGTCTATTAACTGGGCGTTATTCTTCTGGTTTTCCTACACGAAACTTCCAGTGTATCTTTCTAAAATTACCATTGCAGCCATTAGAGGGTCAATTTCAATTTTAAGAAACCAGTTTTACAAAATGTATTCTTTATAGCACATGTTACTTCATTCACAATTTTAAATGTTTAATGTATTTCCAAAAAAAATCATCAATTTCAAAGAATAATTGTCTGTCTCACTTTGTCCTTGTGGCAATCCTCTAATGAAGAAGGTTCAACATTTTTTTTTGTGAAAATAATCTTGGGAAAACTTTCGTATTTGATATTTTCTTACTAAAATGAATTCTTCTAAGTTATATAGAATTTTCAGTACACATGTACGAAGACTTATATTGTAACTTCTATCAGATGATGATTATATATATAATATGAAATAGGTAAAACCAAACTTTGGCTGTAAATTATCAAACATGTTTCTAAGTTAATCTTAATAGATACCGAGTGGTTGCAAAAGCAACGACATTGGAGGTGAGGTGGTATAATGAGATTTGTTGATCTATCTATCTATCTATCTATCTATCTATCTATCTATCTAACACTGTAGTGATTGGCGCACACGTTCAAATACGTCTGGCCTCGTATGAATTATTTCTGTAGCAGTGTGGAATCTGACTATAAGATTCATACGTGAATTTAATGGAATCAGGAAAACAGACTGTTTCATGTCGCCTCACAAATAGTAAAGAGGGTTAAGATCAGTTGACCTCGGAGGCCATGGGACTGATCCCGCTCTTGCAGTCTATCGACTTGGTTACGTGGTTTCCAAATGTCACCTTACATTCGCATGGAAGTGAGCTGGAGCTCCGTCATGTTGTGGCCAAATTCCGGTGCGAAGCCACATACCTGTGAGGTGTTGTCAAGTAATCAGACGCCAAATCCTTCCAATTACCACTGGTCTTGAGATATAATTAACTAGTCATAGTGAGAAAACGCATCACTTCCGTACATAGGTACTTATTACAAGTTATCAATATATCTCAACATAGGTATACTACTACACCACAGTTATAGGTGTATTTTTCAACACCCTTTATAATTGTACTGTGTGTGTGTTTGTTTCTCTAAATCATTGGCACCATCGAAACCGTAGGTTCATGGCCGCGCGGACATAAGCTCTCCATACATCGCTATCCTGATCTAATGTTTTCATCTCAACCCTTCTATAGTCTACTTCCCTCAAATCATTGTTAATATTATTCTCCCATCTCATTCTTCGTCTATTAACTGGGCGTTATCCTTCTGGTTTTCCTACAAGATGCTTCCATGCACGTATTTCATTCGCCAATCATACCATATGTCCTGCCCATTGCAGTGTATGAGATTTAACTGTTCGTCTTATATCTGGCTTCCTATAAAGACAATAAAGTTTACTCTTTGTAGTCTTCCCCACTCACCTGTCTGTTCATCTCTCTTTGTTCCAAAACTTATCCCTAGAACTTTATTCTCAAACACTCGTAATCTCCTTTCCTCCCTTAAAGTAAGAGTCCATGTATCGCATCCATATAATATAACTGTTGTGCGTCTCCTAAACGACTGGACTGATTTTAATGACATTTTTTGTGTGTGTATTTGAATGGATCCCCTTGATGGTTTAAATTCACAATTGGACCCTCTAATTCCATTAGCAGCAGGAGTTTACCCGAAGTGAAAATAAAAAAAGGGGATCTGGGCAGCCACATTTTTCAACGTTTCACAACGAAACTCAGTAGGCCTACATCCTATTAAAATAAACCGATGTAGGTATTATCAAAAAATGAGATAAATCCCATATTTATAAGTGGAGGATTAGTTTTAAATCCAAAATTAAAAACAGTCTAAATGACTGCACTGGTTTTCATCAAACTTTTTGTGTGCGGTCAAATGGATCACTGAATGGTTTAAATTCACAATTGGTCCCGTAATCGGGATATAGATTTTTTTATGTCAGATGTGTTATCTTATGCATAACCGACATATTCCACTTCTTGAGCCACAACAGACTACAACGACGAGTTTTCTGGCAAAATTATTAATTAGTGAATTTTATGGTAAAAAGCAACATTTTTATCGCCCAGCTGTGACATGGCCCGCTGTGACATCAGCGTTAAAGATCGTAGATATTCGAATTATTTGATCGATTATCTCGCTTCTGCAAATCGATGTAGAGCACAAAATATTCATAGAGCCAACGAAGCTGGCTCAAGTGTTCAAACATTTCTGAAATTCAACGCGTGTACCCGCTAAGGTAAAACTAAATTATTTTAATCCCTCAATAAAGATTCATAGTGCTGCTTGCTTCATCTCTCCTTGCTATTTATTTTTAAAATGGAGAAAATTTATATTTACAGCATTTCAAAGCACACATTAGACCCTACGTGCAACTATCATAAGAATACCACTGTCAGGTTTAATCTAACATAAAATTCTTTACCCCTCACCTCATATTTTGTCTTCTAAATAAATAAAAGACAGGATATGAGGTAAGGTGTAAAATAATTTTATTTTAAATTAAAAGGAACTTTGAATTATTTAGCCATTATTGTATATTTAGTCAGTGTTTTTTTTTTTTTGCTTGTTCTGGAATAGTTGGAGAATATGGAATTCAACATGTTTTAGCTCCTCCTCGTTTCCTATAATTTATAATTTCCCCAATTTACAACACTTTCCCTCTGGTTCCTTAAGAACTGTATTGAGAGAGGTAATACTGTTGGCCTATTATGTAGCCAAACCATAAATTTATATTCTTCATCTGTTGTCTCTTTTGTGACTTAACTATGCATTTTACGGTAAAAGTAATAAACTGGTGAATATATAATATATTCAGGTAATTATGCGTAATCACCATTAATGACGGTATATACGATATTTTTTTTTGAAAATTTATCATATCTACTGTTTATTGCATAATTCCCAACTCTTAATGGTAAATTTGATAAATATCTTGACTGATTGGGCCAGTAGTATAGAGTGCAGTTTTTTTCGTAGTTACAACTTAAAAAACACCAGATTACGTTTATATAACACTTTGGCTAGACCAGTGTTGACCTATGGTAGTGAAGCATGGGCACTAAGAAAACAACATGAAAGCAGAATAACGGCTTGTGAAATGAGATTCATGCGCAGAACAGCGGGTTACACCAGATGGGATCGGAAAAGGAACACCGATATCTTAAAAGAATTGAAGACTACGCCAATTTTGGAATATATTAAACAGTACCAACTAAATTGGAAACACCATCTTGAAAGAATGAGTTCAAATCGGATCCCCAAAGCTGTTTATAATTATATACCAAGAGGACGAAGATCACTGGGCCGTCCTATGAAACGCTGGAGGGAAAATTTTCTATAGGATCGTAACAGGCCTTGGCCTAATACTTGGAAGGAAGAAGAAGAAGACAACTTAGGAAGATATTTTTTCGATGGACACTATGGCATAAGAGACCACGAATTACAATATTTTATATTTTACAATTATAAAGTCAATAAATCGTTATAATACAATTTTGCACTTGTACAAAACAGCCCCGCGCTGTAGCGGAGTGGTTAAGGCACTGAGCTACAAGGCGGAGGGTCAAGGGTTCAAGTCCCGTTGGGGTCAGGATTTTTAAACTGACCCAAACCCTCTGGCGGCACTATGGCCATAGGGTCGACTCAGCCTCTAACGGAAATGAATACCAGACGCTTGTTCTGGGGTAAAGGCGGCCGTCACGCAAGGCTGACAACCCGGCTGAAGTAAAGTGCCGATTGTCTAGAAAAAGTGGGAGCCTTAACCTCCTACTACACCAAGGGCCTCCGGGTATGTTGTGGGATCACTTTACTTTACTTTACTTTAAACAATACAGAGGAAAACAATATCATAAGTAATGACACGAGTGATTTCCGAATTATCGATAAATTCACAACTCACTAATTGATGAGTGAATTTTTCCAGAGAATTTTGAAATCAAGAGTGGCATTTGTTAGAACTATTTAACAATTAAAATTAAGCTGTTTACTCACAAATCAGGGGGCACGCCGTAGCGTAGTGGTTAAGGCACTGAGCTACAAGCTGGAGGGTCGAGGGTTCAAGTCCCGTTGGGGTCAGGATTTTTAAACTGACCCAAACCTTCTGGCGGCACCATGGCCCTGGGGTCGACTCAACCTCTAACTGAAATGAGTACCAGACGCTTGTTCTGGGGTAAAGGCGGCCGTCACGCAGGGCTGACAACCCGGCTGACATAAAGTGCCGATTGTCTAGAAAAAGTGGGAGCCTTAACCTCCTACTACCCCAAGGGCCTCATGAGGCCTGTTGTGGGATCACTTTACCTTTTACTCACAAATCATTATTTAACTATAGTTATTTTAAAATAAATATATGTAATGTAAATGGCGATGTTTGAAAAAAAATCTGAAACGATTGGTACGCTTCATTTGCTTCTTTTTTTCTCACTCTTACCAGATCATATTATTTATTGCCAAAGGAACGCAATATTGTAAGAATGCACTCCAGTGGAGAAAAAATTAAACACATCACACTGTATATTAATGCATTTCTGATGTCGTATGATGTAAGTATGGCAATTATATTTTCTTGGATTATTACCTGGGGAAAATAATTTTAAGAAAGTGCAAAAAGTGGATTCTTGTTTTGGTGGTATAATCAATTGCTACAAATGTTTTATATTAACTCCTGCATGCGCTATGTGTCGACATTCATGCACTATATATACAATTAGGAAGTCGTAAAACTTAGGGAGTCGGTCACTGCAATATAATGCTACGACCTATTCAGTATGTTAAAAAGGAAGCGCTTTCTATATTATGATAAACTTTAGTTGGTAAATTCTAGGCGAAACACGATTATGATAGGTTGTACATCGAAAATCATTGAAATATGATTGGTCATTGACTCCCAATTGGGGCATGAGCTAAATAGTCGGAATAAATATCCAAGACATCGCACGTTCAGTGAACAAAAACAGTATGGAGAACTTAAAAGGAGATCATATTTTTAGCGCCCTTTTCCCTTCAATGAACTCAATTCTTGAACGACAAACTTGAAAATTAAAGTAAAACCATTTGTAAAGATCAGTGATAAAACACATGAAATAGGACAAATATTAATGGAAGACACTAAAAACAATTCATCAAACTTTTGGCATTCATAACCTACAAGCTGTATGGTGGCCTCGCATCCACGTGTTTCTATAATCACCCAGGGTAGATATAATGGATGACTCTAAAGTCAATATCCATTTCCATGAAAACACTACTATTTTCTTTCTTCCTTTGCATACACTGTTAGCTTAGTGCAACATGTTTAGTACAAAATAACGGGTTGCCATTTCTTGTGTACGAATAAGCAGATTGTCATATGAAGACGCCAGAGCTAAATTTTACCCATAAATTCCGTATCCCAGCCAAAAACAGCATGCATTCATCTACTTTTAAACAAATTTAGGTGTACCAGCAGTACGTGCGATGAGGCACGACCATGCATGTCAGCAGAATCAGTGCAGCAGGTTCAATTTGCCGGTGACAGTCCGAACACCTCTACTCTCATGCTTCAGTGTAGGCAATTGAATGCCGCTTTCAACACAGTGCGGAAAATTATACGTTTCTCTCCACAAAAAACATACTTATCGCGTCTGCTTGATTTCAGGAATGGTAGCCTGTCACACAAGTTACAGGCTTTTTTTTTTAAATGTTAAGATCTACATTTCTTTTCACAGTTGAAAGATGGGTAGGTCTATGTGTTTTTATCTAGATAGCGGTAGTAGAATTTGTGTATAACTTCGCAAAATCATTGATTTTTCAATCATTGTCTTCCTTCTCTGAAATGGATAGTGACTTTAGAGACACCTTGTATGTATATAAATGTCAGAGCTGAAAATCGGGTATATGAACTGTGCATATCTAAATAATAACTGCTCAAAATATCTTACTTTTTATCAAAAATAATTGATGTAGAGACTGACCTGTTTGTATTTGTATCGGAACGTGTACCGTTTGATGGTATCCTGAGAGGTTCTTCTGTTTATCGGTACAAGTCTGCGCTGCTCCACAACACGCATGTTATCCTCATGGAATTCAGTCATGTGACGTGCTAGTTCGGGTGGTGATACCAGCTCCTGAGGGTGTGGATTTCCAGATGCCATGGTCAGCACATTTCTGTTGTGTGGAGGGTGCAAGCGGCCGGGAGGATGGTAGTGATGGTTCACGCGTTGGTGCGATGTATCCGTGCACACGGCACGGGGTGAATACTGCACCACAATCACAGGCAATGGTACGGCACCTTGTATATATAACTGTGGGGATTGCAGCGGGGGAGGTACCTGCAACATTCAAAACAGGAACAAGGGTTAAAAATTGATACTACAAAAACTAAATGAAAACTAAGAACAATAAATTTATATATAATACCAATTCATTATTAATGCCATGAATTTAATTATAAATTCTTCATTACAATTAACACTGGCACTATCAAATCCGTACATTCATGACTGAGTGGACACAAGCTCTCCACACATCCCTATCCCGAGCCAATACTTTTCCAATCCCCTGTATAACCTACTTCCCTCAAGTCATGATTAATCATATTCTCCAACATTCTTGGTCTACGAATTGGGCATTTACCTCTGGTTGAATTTTCCGTACCCCTCTTCGTTCCCCAATTGTGTCACATGTTCTGCCCATCGCACTCAACGAAACTTAACTGTTGTTATTGTATCTGCTTTTCTATAAGACCATGAGGCTCACTGTTATATAGTCTCTCTGGTCGTCACTCTTTGGCCCAAAAATATTCCTGTGAACATTATTCTCAAATACTTGGAATCATTCTTCCTCCCTTAAAGAATGAGCCCATGATTCATATTCACTGGGATAATAACACTTATATACATTATCTGTTTATTTTTTAGAGAAGTTGGGACAAGAGTCCCTGTAATATATAATAACACGTATTTCCTAAATTGGACCAAGTTTACTTCCTTTGTGCGTGCCTTTTATATTTGCAATTACTCTTCCCATTGTATTTGAATTTCAGCCACTTCCTTCAAAATTTCACTCATTTGTCATTAACCTTTTCATTTCCTTACATAATGTGTATCTATGTGTAAACATAGTGCATGGTGCAGTGGATACAGCAGGACGTTGCGCTGAGTCCAGCACTCTTCGTCTGGCTCTTGTGTTGTGTCTACTACCGTCACGGGGTCTCTGGGCTGTGATTGCCTAATTGGACACTAGCGACTTCGAGGCCTGAGCCATCATCTATCTCGTCACTGTCGCTGCTTGACGAGAGCCAGTCTAACTGAAGGTCTGGGGCACTAGGACAATCCTCTACGGGACTGTGAGGTGATGATTGTGCCACATTGGGATCTGAAAAACCAAAACAAACACTTACATAAACACTTATGACTAGAGCATGGAACTCACTTCCCAGTCATGTCAGGGACTGTCAATCGCTATCATTATTTAAATCCAAATTAACTGATATCTTAAGTTCGACACAATGAAAACATTAACTGCATAACAACTATATAGAGCATTCCATTAATAACCCATCTAGGAAGCTACTTACTTTATTTACATAATATAAATTTCATTATATTCTATGTTTTGTTAGTATTAACTAGTATTAGATCACATTATATTTGTATTTTGTTTAGTCTGTATTTTAATATTTTAAAATTGTTATATGTATGTAATTTTTTTTTGTATAATTTTACTATTCGCTGGTTGAGTGGAAGAGAAGGTCTCATGGCCTTAACTCTGATAGCTAAAATAAAGCATTATTATTATTATTATTATTATTATATTATTATTATTATTATTATTATTATTATATGTGTCCCCATTCCACAAGAAAATTTACACAAATATATTTGAAGAGAAAAATAAACCCTATGTGTGTGCTTCTGTACACGATTGTTATTCCATCCTGAGCTATTGGGATTCTTATTTATTCACAAATTTCTCTCTATACCATCAGATTTCTCTATACAATTACTAGGAACAGTGACATATGCAAATCGGATAATGCAGATTGAAATTTGTAAAAGAATATAGAAAATATTTTTTTTTGTCTAATGCTACCCAGTTCTCTTTTACTACATTTGTGGCTTACTCCCCTGCCATTGGCGGAATTGTAATCCAATCCTTAGGTTGGGGCACCTGGCGGCGGAGTTACGTTACCCTGATGCTATAATGGATAATAAAGATTAATGGGTTAAAGGAGGCACCTGGAGAGCTCTTAACCTAAACTTAACCTAAATTCCCGACCATAGACAACCAATAATTCCATTTATAAATAGAATTAACATGGTTTCCTGGGAATCGAACCCGGGTTACATGAACTGTAGACAGAAACACTATGAGGGCAGTCAAAGAGAAAAGTTTAAAAGGTCTATAATTTAATTAAACGATTAATTTGGAATATAGAGGCCCACCCATCAAGAGAAACATGGTAATGTATGTAACTTATTTCAAACCCAGTTCTAACGTAGGTAATGCAGCTGAGACTTGGGCATATACAAAAAACAAATTGAGCAGAATCCAAGCTATAGAGATTATATTCATGTGGAATGGTACATAAAAAGGAGATAAAATAAGTGACAACAAAATCAGGAAGACATTAAATGTTGAAAAATTAACAACAGACATAGAAATAATAGACTAAAATGATTTTGACATCTACAAATACTGGAATAGAAAAGACTACCACAAAGAATGATAAATCTCAGGATACAAGGAAAAAGACAACGAGAAAAATATATTAACCAGATAAAGAAACGTTTACAAGAAAGAGAACTAAAAAGAAGGAAACATGGGAAGACTGAGATGGTCGGAGGCATATTTGGAATCGACCTTCCGGAAAGAGGATACGTTCTAACTCCATTATTAATTAACAACATGCAGTTGAATGAAAAGTCTAGTGTAGTTTTATGTAACAGAATGAGATACTGACCAGGTAACACCTGCGGCTGCACTGGAACTTGCCGAGGTGGATGTGGTGGCGGTGGTGGTGAAGGAGGGTGTACACTCACTTCTTGTCTCACGACGTGATGTTCTGATTCGGTTTCACCAGCTGATGCATACATATCAAACGGTGTCTTTATTAATCGACAGCGGAGTAACGTTCTTACGAGCCTCTGCAGGAGGGGTAGCAGGTTCTTGGACGCTCCGATTCAGGAAGCTCCTTAAAACTACACGATGTCTACTTCGCTGGCAGGAGAGTGGTCGCCCCTTTTTGCTTTCAATTTGATAGCAGTTGCCCTGTCACCTACTTGCAAATCTCGCTTACGTCTCGTTGCGTCAGACCAATTAGCACCTGCAAACGAAAAACACAAACTTTCATATGTCAGCTTATTCTATATAGGCCCTATGTAAAACTTTTTTATTTCAATCTTAAATTTTAAACTTATCAATTCTCTCTTACTTAATGAAAAATTAGATTTGAATAAAATCCATCTATCTTTAATAGCTTAGACCTTTGATGAGATGTAGCCTCTCCTTTGTAAGGAGATATTAGACCAAGTTAATTTTCAGTTACCTCATTTGCTGATAGATGTTATGCGGTCAACATACCGAACCAATGCGATATCAAACAGGCTACTAAAGTATTACTATGATGTTGATGTTTGGTAAATTTTGCTTAGAGGCATCTTTTATTCAGGCTTATGGACGTGTTACGCATGCATGAAAATGTTCAGACTCGGGACTCACGGCTTAAAATCCCTCCCAGAGAAATTTCTTCCTGCAATGCCCCGTCCTAAAAATCCGTTGAATACAGCCGGGTTTCAACCAGGACCCTAGCAACTACAGGCAACGAGCATAACCACTAGTCCACCGCTAAAAATAAATAACAAACCCAGTTGGTAAGAAATCTGGAATTTATCAGTCACTGCAAGAAAGTAGACTAGAAGACAATGATGATCAACATCATCCTTCACGGTTTCACTTCTTTCCCTGTTCTGTTCTCACATCTGTTCAGTCCAGCAATTTCTTGGTCTTTCTACCGATCTTCGTCTTCCTGGATTAAACATCAGTGCTATCGTTAATATCCTATCATCTGAAATAGTTTGCAGATCTTCTATCCAACTGTTCCTGTGTTCTTCTAATTGTAGTAGAAGTGGTTTTACATTAGTTCGTCTCCATTATTATTCTCATTTCTAATATGCTCTTCCCCTGTGCAACCTTACACAAGCCATAGGAAGCTCATTTCCGTTGCCTGAATTTTACATTTTTTTCTTTTTCCTTCAGAACCCAAACCTCACTTCCATATATCGCCACAGAAAATGATGGTTAAGGAAAAATTCAAGAATCGGTTAATATGGCTGAGAAGATACCGACCACAGTCCTTGATACGTGGTCCTGTGTTGTCGAAAAAAATGGAGTATGAAGTGAAATCATGTATAACTATTTTAATTTATTAAGTATAAGTGGGTGTCGACATTCCAGAGCTAACAACATGAAATTCAGCAGTCTGGGCAACTGATGATGGTATGTTCAGAATATCGAAAATGTGCAAATAGAACACAAATATTTACGAAGTAAGATGGTTCTTATTTATTAAGAAGAACCCCACAAGTGTTTACATCCTGTTGTAATGTATTAACATTTATTTAATATTTAAACGAAGTGACACTCTTCTAAGTAATAGGAGTAAGATATTAAAATCCACATGAATTAATCTAAGAGGTAGGCGATCATCCTGCCGGCATTTGAGTGATATTTTGTCACTATATGTGGTCTGCCAGCCATCATACCCTGTTTTCATCAAACTGCGGCCACTATTAATTGTAACTACCCAAATTCCTCACGATTCTGAGTGGGCACCGTCCATACTGGCCAAAAATCCATGATAATTTCTCTTTTATCATGGGGGATTCGAACCAGTTGTAAGTCAGTAGCTCTGTATAAAACGCATCGTGCCTTAACGATTCGGCTACGGTGCGTGGACTACTTGGACAAAAGGAGGAAGAAAAACTCAGCAATTCCAACGGCTTTCTATTGCACAAATGCAATGATAGAAGGCTATAAAACAAATCAAAAATACGCCTATTATTATTATATTATTATTATTATTATTATTATTATTTCTTATTATTATTATATAATCGGTCGCGGTGGGGCTAGTGGTTATGCTCCTTGCCTCTGGTCCCGAGGGTCGCGGGTTGACAAACCCGGCGGAGTCGATGTATTTTTAGGACGGAAAAATCCAAGGAGCAAGTCCTCCGGGAGGGACTTTAAGCCGCGGGGTCCCGAGTCTGAATATTTTCAGGCTCGTAAAAAAAAAATTTTAAAGCCTGAATGGAAAGGCCTCTAAGCAAAATTAACCGAATTTTCCCATCCTAGTACTACCTTGGTTTCCTAGATGTCAGTACGAGGCGGAAACGCTGACCACGGACCACTCAAATTACATCTATACGAACACAAGTGTAACTAAATTAGTATGGTTCAAATTCCTCCCTGTAGGGGGAGAGCGCCTAAATCTCTGTAAAGGGGAAAACATAGGCTCACAATACACAATACTATTATATTCATTATTATTATATTATATATATTATTATTATTGATAATGCCGCAGAGAAATGAAGAAAAACAATAATAGGCCTAATCTCGAAACCCGCAATTACGGAAAAGTTTTGGAGAACAACTTGAAATATTGGGAAAAGTTGTTCTGCAGTATTCGTAATTTGTTTTAATTATTTTGTTCAACGCGAACAACGTTTCGAGTCCCCCCATTTATTTTCAATCCATGGCGCGACAAGCCTAGAAGGCCCTTAGCCTATTACCCTGCTATTGGCCTCGTCATCCACTTGTGTTAATCCCATATGTAAGACAATCATCCAGCCAGTGTAGGGGTGACATGTAGTCAGGATATCGGGTCCACTATCCGTTCTAGTTGGTTTTTCTCAAGCTGGAGTCTCTAATAATTATAACTTCCCAAATGCCTCATGATGCTGGGTGGGCACCGGTCCAATATTGCCCGAAATTCCATGAGAAAATTAAAATCCCCCATGGAGACCCAAACGAGAGCAAGTCACGTTAGTTCTGCGCCAAGTCATCTTGCCTTAAACACTCGGCTATGGTGCGGGACAAGTTATTAGAAACATAGATTGTTTTACTAGCTGTTTGAACTAGCGAATTCTAGAATATAAATCTGTTTATGTGCGAAATCGTTAGATTGATTTCTTTACTATTTGAGACATGGCGGGCTCTCACCTCAAGTGATGAGAAAACATAACACTTTGGCCTAACCTATTTGAGAATAAAGTTTTTAGAAATATTTTTAGACCAAAGAAAGATGAGCAGACAGGTTAATGGAGAGAAAAGCGGTGTAAGTGACCTTTATAGGAAACCAGATGTGAAACTGACAGTTAAGAGTCTCATA